>CABHPP010111700.1:36838-63000 GCA_902168425.1 Peromyscus attwateri | reverse complement strand
CTGGAAACAACCTAGATGCCCGTCAACTGAAGAATGGATTAAAAAAATGTGGTACATATACACAATGGAGTACTACTCAGCAGAAAAAAATAATGAAAGCATGAAATTTGCAGGCAAATGGATGGAACTAGAAAATATCATCCTGAGTGAGGTAACCCAATCCCAGAAAGACAATCATGGTATGTACTCACTCATAAGTGGATTCTAGATATAAAATAAAGAACAATCAGACTACTTAAAAAAAAAAATGGATGGACTAATGGGTAAACTGTGGGACTCACTGTCACACCGCAGCTTCCAGAATGTGTTTCTTCGCATTTCTTTGTTTGTTTGTTTGGTTGGTTTTTGGTTTTTCTTTTAAATTTTGTTTTGTTTTGGGGGGAGGGGGGATGGTCACATTGGGACAGGGAGATAAGTGGGATTGGAATGTATGATGTGAAATCCACAAAGAATCAATAAAAGTAAAAAAAAAAAAAAGAAAAAAAAAACAAAATTGGTAAAATAATTAAATATTTGTATTGGAACATACAGAGATAATTTGCCGCAACCCTAATTAGAGTTAAATCTTAAATCTCTGACTGATGGGTAACTATCTTAATAAATAAAAATTTAATTATTTGCCTTTATTACTGAATGTGAGTGCTTGTTTTTCTTAATTTTAAATATGAACCAATATATCAATAACTTCTAATGTTAAATGATCCAAATAAAAATAGAATTTTATGATGAAGTCTCTAATGCTTTTAAAATCATTTCTTCTAGGGGCCGGAGAAACAGCAATTGAGAGCACTTGATGAACTTTCAGAGGACCTGGGTTTGTTCACCAGCACCCATGATTACCAACTCACTGTAACTGTAGTCTATAACTACAGTTCCAGTGGAATCTAGGATCCTCTTTTGGTCTCCGTGGACACACACACACACACACACACACACACACACATATGGACACACACACACACATACGGACACACAGAGACATACACACAATTAATAATTTTTCAAGTTTCTCCAGTTTGTCCTGCTTTAAAAATAAAATGATAACCCAGACCTGGAGTAGGCAATCACATTTGTTTTATCTTTCTCAGCCCTTTCAAAAAAACATTTTCAGGGCTTAGAATGCAACTCAGTTGAAGAACACTCTTCTAGTCCAGCCTGTGTAAGACCCTAGATTCAGTCATCAGTATCAAAAAATAAAATAAAATAAAAATTCTTAATTGAGGAAGTGTGAGATCCAATATGTTGAAACAGAATGTTACTTTTAGCATGCTTCATGACTTTCCCATATGACTACAAAATCTCTAATGTAATTCTGCTTTGAAATGTGTGAACTTCTCTCAAAATAAATTCCCAAATACACACTATCATTGCTTACAAAGACCTTTGGGGATTCAACTCAAAAATTTTTCTAGACCTTAATTGCTAAAATGCACCACACACCCAATTTCTTTTTTTTTCTTTTTTTTTTTTTTTTTTTTTTTTTTTTTCGAGACAGGGTTTCTCTGTGTAGCTTTGTGCCTTTCCTGGATCTCGCTCTGTAGACCAGGCTGGCCTCGAACTCAGAAAGATCCTCCTGCCTCTGCCTCCCGAGTGCTGGGATTAAAGGCGTGCGCCACCGCCGCCCGGCCACACACCCAATTTCAACTCCTGGATCCACCATATCACCTGCCCTCAAGTGGCAACATCTCAGCTGACCCTCCCGAAATGATGCCCTGGGGCTGCACTACATGGCTATGTGTGGCAGCTCTCACCCCTGGCACCCACATGCACAACTGACAAAAATCTTTCCCAAGAGTAAACACTTGATAAATACCTGATGATTAACCATAAGTTACCATAGGAGCCGATATAGTTAAATCTCAACCACAAGGTCTTAATGTAAGTTGAATGAATATCCATTATCTAACCAGGCCAGATATATTAGTTTATTTTAAGATGGTAAAATAACTACACATGCAAAACAAATGACTTATCTTGGAGGTGAGTACCAGGTCCAAACATGAAATGCATCTGTTTCATATTCCCCAAACATGCAGCCTGAAGGAAATTATGCATATTTTTAGCAGAACTATATTTGAACTCAAAGCATTTCAATTTGGGGTGCATGTTTAGGGGTGTTCTACTTGTGGTCATGTACAAAACTGTCAAGGTTTTTTTTTTTAACCTGTTTTTTAAAGATTTATTTTTATTTATGTATATGCGTATATCTGTGTCAGGGTATGTGCATGTGTGTGCAAGTTCCCAAGGAGGCCAGAAAAAGGTGCCAGATCACCTGGAACTGGAGTTACAGTTGTTTTCGAACCTCCCTATGTAGGCTCTGTGAACCGCACTCTGAAAGAGTGGCAGGCACACTTGACCGGTGAGCCATCTTTCCAGTCTCCATTTGTTCATCTTCTACTTCACGAAGAAGATACTGGTAAATCAGATTTGTGATTCAAATCCACACTGTGTTAGTGTTGCCTATCACATAATATGCCCGTCACTGAAACAATGAGTTTTACAAAAGAGAAAAAGAGTTAACAGCTTAGATGAAGAGGCCCAAATCTTTTGTTTGTGGCTTTTGTTTTTGTTGTTGTTGTTGTTTTGTTTTGTTTTGTTTTGTTTTTCTTTTTTGATTTTTCAAGACAGGGTTTCTCTGTGTAGCCCTGGCTGACCTGGAACTCACAGAGATCATCTGCCTCTGCCTCCTGAGTGCTGGGATTAAAGGTGTGTGCCACCACTGCCCAGCTAGAGACCCAAATCTTAAATCTGCCTCTTGGGTTGTAGAATTTAGAGGTATTCATAAGATAAAGAAGAATGACTTAATAGGTCTTCCATCCAAGTATTGTCAGTCCAGTCCTGCTCAGCTTCTGAGATCTGAGGAGATTGGGCACATTCAGGGTGGTATGACCATAGACACGGCTTGCTTCATGAGATGAAAGCCATACCTGACTCTGTTAAAGTGGCCAAGAACCTGAGACTAGATAGGATGGGGGGCCTCAGGGGAAAATCTACTAGTATTCTTCTGCTAAAGGAACATAGCAATAAAATGACTCCTAATGACATATTGTTATGCCCATAGAGGAAAGCATGGCTCACGCTGCCCCAGAGAAGCTTCTTCTTGGCAGTGAATGGTAATTAACATAGAGAGTCATAACTGGACAATGTACAAAGAGCAAGAGATTTTGAAGTACTCAGTCCTAAATGGATATCTTTATCAAATCCTTCCACTCAGGGCTTCAGGATCAGAAGAGGTTGAAAGATTTTTAAGATTCAGAGATGGTAAATTCCTCCAAGGAAATAATACAACAGGACTGATACACATAAGAACTCACAGAGACTGAGGCAGCACATTCAAGACCTGCACAGGTTCAAACAAGAAAAAAAAATCTCAGCATTGAGAAAAGGAAGTAGACACCAAGTCCCACCCCTCATCAAGAAGCTATTTTCGACTGATACTCACTGAGAAAATCAGTTCTTTCCAATGGAGTGTTACTGGGTATATCAACCACATTCCAGGGCAGGTCCCGTGCCCAGGAGTAGTTGACCAACACAAAATGGACTCTGTGTTTGCATGTGTGTGCTTTTTGTTTTGATTTGGTTTGGTTTTGTAATTTTTGTCTTATTAAGGTTTTTGTTTGTTTCCTTTGATTCTTTTTGTTTGTTTGTTTGTTTAGGTTTTTATTTTTATTTTTTTGCAAGAAAAAGAACTCAAAATTGGGTGGGTACAGAGGTGGGGAAGATCTGGAAGTAGTCGGTAGAGGGAACGAATGTGATCAAAATGTATTGCATAAAAAAGAAATTAATAAAAGTAAATAAATGAGAAAAGAGAAACTACTAAAGGCATTTGGGCAAAGGTGGTTGAAGTGCAGGTAATCAGTGGACAGTGCAAACATCATCAGTGTAACTGTGTAGCTAGGGGTGACCTTGACCTCTCCTGCCTCTGTCTACTGAATGCTACTATTATTGACAGGTGCCACAACATCCTGTGCATAATCAATCTTAGGAGCTTTTGTGGGATAAATACTTAGAAAATGGTGACATCAGCATGACAGGAAGGTGGACTTCACAGCCTCTTCCATCATAAAAAGCATGGTCTTTGGGATCCTGAAAATTAACATAGATAATCATTATTATCATAACCTACACATAAATAATAACTAGACTAAAATTCATGGAGAAGTAATAGTATAGCTCAACACTGTGACCTCCAAAATGCGTCATTTATACAGACAACCAAAACAAAATAATTAAGGAACTGCACAAAGTTCAGCATAAGGGAAGTAAAAGGTATGAAAGGTGTTTAGTCTCTATGAGACTTGGCCACTTGGGCACTGATGGCTGGTGCTTATCATAGGATTCTGCCCTCCCATGGGGTCCTGGGGACTGAGATCTTATTCCTTCAATGGTTACATTCTTGAGAATGGCCCTTGGATCTTTAAGGGATGCCTTCAAGTTGCCAAAGATACACATTTTCTGTCGTAAGCCCTGATTTTAATAAACACACAGCAGATGATTGCAATCCATTAAGCAAGGGCTCACTTTTTTATTTTATAATTTAATTTAATTTTATATATCAGCCACGGATTCCCCTGTCCTCCCTCCTCCTGCCACCCCCCTTCCCCCCAGCCCAACCCCCATTCCCATCTCCTCCAGGGCAAGGACTCCCCTGGGGATTCAGCTCAGCCTGGTAGATTCAGTCCAGGCAGGTCCAGTCCCCTCCTCCCTTCACCCAGGCTGAGCAAAGTGGCCCTGCATAGGCCCCAGCTCATGCACTAAGGACAGGTCCTGGTCCCACTGCCTGGGGGCCTCCCAAACAGTTCAAGCTAATCAACTGTCTCACTTATCCAGAGGGCCTGATCCAGTTGGGGGCTCCTCAGCTATTGATTCATAGTTCATGTGTTTCCACTAGTTTGGCTATTTGTCCCTGTGCTTTTTCCATCATGGTCTCAACAACTCTCGCTCATACAATCCCTTCTCTTTCTTGCCAATTGAACACCTGGAGCTCTACCTGGGGCCTGGCCATGGATCTCTGCATCTGCTTCCATTAGTCATTGGATGAGAGTTCTACCATGATAGTTAAGGTGTTTGGCCATCTGATCACCAGAGTAGGTCAGTTCGGGCTTTCTCTCAACCATTGCCAGTAGTCTATTGTGGAGGTATCTTTGTGGATTTCTGGGGACCTCTCTAGCACTTTGCTTCTTCCTATTCCCATGGGGTCTTCATTTATCATGGTCTCTTTTTCCTTGTTCTCCCTCTCTGTTCTTGATCCAGCTGGGATCTCCCGCTCCCCTAAGCTCTTTCCCTCGATCCTTGCCCTTCATTACCCCCCCCCCCACATCCAGTTTGCTCATGTAGATCTCATCCATTTCTCTGTTGTTGGGCAATCCCTGTGTCTTTCTTAGGGTCCTCTTTTCTAGGAAGCGTCCCTGGAGTTGTGAGTAGCAGTCTAGTCATAACAAAGGGCTCATTTTATTAGCAAGCACTAGGCAAGCCAGTGCCTTGAATATGTGAGTGTCCTGTTTTGTTTTTAGAAAAGGACATGATAAACACCTCAAAGCCCAACACAATGTTGTGCCTTCTTCAAATCTATCACCACAGACATTCCTGTTCTCCAACAACAGTATGAAGTAAGACTATTAGCAATAATGTCATTCTATTCTGATTATTGTTATTGTTCACTGGAAGAAACATATTCAAAGAAATTAAACAACTTGACCTGGTCACATGACAAGTGGTAGGTCTAAAACTGAGAACCACGCCTACTAACTCCAAGACTTGAACATGTGTCACCGTGTAAGGGCCAGTGCTAGCTGAGTCCTTCTTCAGTTCCCTGCATCCTTTGTTCTTAAATGTAAAACTATAGAGAAAAAAGAACTCAGTTACTTGGAAATCCATTGTTATAAAGACAGCTACAAAGACTAAAGATATGTAAGTCATTTTTCTACTGATCTGAAAGTTTATTTTTAAAAAAATGCCATAGAATGAAGAGCTAATAAGTAAAAATCATCTTGTCATCCCCAGCTTGGGATGAAGCTAGCTCAGTGATACAGTGTTTTCTTAGCATAAGAAATGCTCTAGCTTCAATCTCTAATAAAAATAAAAAATAATAATAATAATGAAATTACCTCCTCGGTGACTGGCAACAGCTGGAAAGAAATGAGGTAGAAATGGAAGCAGTTTTTACGCCCAAACTTAGCCAAAGTTCCAGGTCCTCAGTTCTGAGCTTCTCTGTGCATCCCTCCCCAGTTTCTTAGCTCTCCTCCTAGACCTTACCTACCACACTGCACATCCCTCACCTTCTCCCTTTCCTAAGGAGGGACTATGGTGGGTGCGGGCCTGGAGGCCAGAAAGCCAGAGGAAGGCCTAGGGCTCAGGTCTGCTCCTGCATACAGTGGAGTTTAAGCAAAGCTTGGGCTGTCCCTCTATCCTGAGCAGCTCTGGGCAGCCCTTCAATTCACACCTTTTTAACCTAAGACCTCCCAGCTGTCTAGATTTCTTCCCCCTCCCCATTCCTGGGCCCTTTTCTAAAAGAAATGCCAGAAATTTGGGTGGCTGTGGTGTCTCACTTGTTCCCACAAACTCTTTCTTTGGGGGTTTCCTGACCTTGGAACTGCTTTCTTCTTCCCTGGCCCACCCCTAGGCTATAGGCTCTCCTGGACAGTTCCTTATACACTTACCCCAGTTAAAATGAAAAAGAGATTGAGGATAGATGACAGATAGATATGTAGGTACATAGACAGACAGACAGATGATAGAGCAAGCCAGCAAGGAGTTTGTTGTTGTTGGTGGTGGTGGTGGTGGTGGTGGCTTGTATGGCGTGTGTGTGTGTGTGTGTGTGTGTGTGTGTGTGTGTGTGTGTGTGTGTTTGGGGGGTTTGTTTCTTGTTTTCAGGTGATTAGTATTTATTTATTGAAATCCTTGTGGTAAAGCATGCTCACCTTTAGCTGTTTTGGTGTCTTTGTTTCAGCTTGTTTACCTGATTGGCTAACTGTGTTTAGTAGGAACTTAAGCAATTCATTGTCTTACAACCTAAGAAGAAACAACTCTCCCCAAATCAGAACAGGTAAATCTTTTGGGCTGCAGAGATAGCTCAGCAGTTAAGAGGGCAGATGACCCATGTTCAGTCCTAGTGCCCATATCCAGCAGCTCACAACCATCTGTAACTCCAGTCCCAGGGGATCCGACACCCTCTAGCCTCCACAGGCACTTGAAGACACATGGTGCATAGAAACTCACACACTCATGCACATACACATAGATAAAAATAATAATAAATCACTAAAATCTTTTAAAAGGTAACCCTTTTGGTAGCCTATGATGAATGGCATTGAGCAACTGATCCAGTTATCTGCAAGTAATTAACCATGTATCTTCCTCACGTTCTCTCCCTCCTGGCCCACCGGGATTTTATTTTGTAGAGGGCTTTTATGCTGAGAGCTTGAAAGGGAAGAATTCCCAGATCACTTTTGTGAGCCATCCCCATTGATGCCGCTTCTGTCACCAACGGGTTCATTCACAGCTCACACAAGGGAGACTGGCTTTCCATCTGGAGCCTAGGGGAAGGCACAATGGAGCCACAAATGACAAATGCCGTAATGAGCAAAGCCTTTACTGATAGCTTAGGACTAATGCTATGTTATTATATCATCACTCCAGTCATGGGATGTGATTATTGAAATGCTTGCAGATAACTGAAGTTGAAGGAAATGGACCAACCCAAGCCTTTCACTTTGGACATGACAATCCCGAAGTCCAGCTCCAAAAACTGACTTGTGCTGAGTCATGGCTCCCTTTGGCACTTCTTCTGCTGTGTGTCCCTGAAAGCAAACACTTGCTGAGATCAGCTCTGGTGACTCAACCCAGACACACAGCCTTCCTACTGTAAATAGGCCCAACTGTCCTACTAAATTGGCATAACTCAATGTCTTTTCACTCACCAACTTCCTGGACACTTTTCTTATTTTTCAGTCTTAGCCTCACATTGTAAAATAAACTTGACTGTTAAGACTTGAAAAAATATATATAGCTAGGAAAAGATTAGAGACTAGGAGGCACCATTAGTGTGTTTTGACCTGCATAGACTCAGAGGGTTACCAAATAAGAAAGGGAAACTGATTTTTTTTTCTTTTAGAACCGATGACTGAAATAGCAAAGAACTCATACTGAGAATTTCTTTAAATGCTTAATATCAACTAATTTTTTGTTGGTTTGTTTTTTTTTTTTTTGAGACAGGGTTTCTCTGTGTAGTTTTGGTGCCTTTCCTGGATCTCCCTCTGTAGACCAGGCTTGCTTCAAACTCACAGAGATCCGCCTGGCTCTGCCTCCTGAGTGCTGGGATTAAAGGCATGTGCCACCACCACCCGGTTCAACTAAAATTTTTATACAAATTTCCAAATATTGCAACCATGTCACTGACTTGTAAGAACCTGAACTGTTTTCTAAGAAAGTAAAGACAATGAAATCCAGTAAGCTAATTTCAGGCCGAAGCTGAGTCACTGCACAAACCAGCCTCAGCAGCCAGTTTGCTTTCTCGGGGCCAAATCAATTGCTTTGAACAATGAACAGAGGGAGAATTCATCTAGCTTTCTTCCTGCAGACTAGAAATGCTTGGCATTGTTCGGTGGAAGAATGGAGACAAAGTCAGTATTTTCTGGGTTAACTAGCTCTCTTCTATTTCACAATTAGAATTGTCCAACAAGCCTGCAGAAATGACCCACGAAGACCAGAAAAAGAGTTCATCTAGTGCCGTGACAGCAGAAGAGGCAGCGAACTTGAAGTCACAGATTGATTACACGGCCAATGACAAATGGGACTCCAAAGGCCAGGGCAAAGGAAAGCTCGCCAACACATTTACAATAGAGTACAATAGGAGAATCTCATAGACTTTTCTTCCTTCTCTCTCAACAGAATTCTCCACTCAGAAGCAAACGGGGGCGGTCTTGCTCTACTCCTCCCTGGATTCACTAGTACCGGGCCTTAGGCTGGTCACTTAAACTTTATGGATCCCGTCCCCTTTAGCCCACAAAGGAAGATGACAGCGGTGCCACCTGATGTTACCCACTTGCGATTCATTGTGGGAATGCGTCTAAAGCACTTAGTTAGCAACATTCTTCGCAGCGCAGCAACAGCTCGCAAGGTGACAGACAGTCATTATTTTGATGATGACTTATTGGAATGACAGTGCTACTTAAAAAAAAAATGGCTTAAAGATTACTCAAAAGAGCTTCTCCTTGGTGAGGGACCAAGGTAAAGAGTATCCCTGTAGGAAACCAGAGCTTCTCTTAGGAGCGGAGGAGTTGGCTTAGTGTTCAACACAACCTGAAGCTCTTCAGAGGCCACGAATTCTGTTCCCAGCACTCACATGGGTGGTGGCTCACAATCACTTGTCACGCCATCTCCAGAGGAATCTGACTCCCTCCCTCTTCTGGCTTCTAAAGGAACTCACATGTATTTGGCATGCACGCGCACGCGCGCACACAGACACACAGACACACACACACACACATACACACACACACACACACACACACACACACACACACACACACACATACACGGGGGGGGGGGGGGGGGGGGGATAAACAATAAGATAAAATTTAAAACTTTTCCCTCAGACTTTTGAGAGGCCAAATAACAGATTGAATCTCATTCCCCAAGCATAATATAGAGACACAGGGGTTACAAGGACACACTGAGAAGCAAAACCTGTGCAATAATGGAATAATAAGAAAAAAGAGAAACTACGTTAGAAACAACTTCAGTAGTAAATAAGAATATGCAAACACCGTGTTTCAAAATACCTTCCAGTTGTTGATAACTGAGGAAAGTTTGCCTTACCAGTACCTTCCAATGTCTTGAACTTTGATTATTCACATGGATGCTTTTTCTTCTTTTATGGGCTATACTACTGTTGCCACTGACCGAATACCAGCAAAATCCAGCTTAGGCAATGAGATAACCTTATTGACTCATGAATTTGACCCATCATATTCTCTCTCTCTCTCTCTCTCTCTCTCTCTCTCTCTCTCTCTCTCTCTCCCCTCCCTTCCTCCCTATCTCTTTTCCTCTCTGCATTAGTATTGTCCCTGTGATATCTAATCCTTTCCTGTCGCTGTCACTCAGAGGCTTCTGCCATGAGACATTGAGCAGAGGAACAGTTCCCGCAGGACTAATCATCCTCATTTAGTGAGCCCAGGGGAAAGTGGAAGTTTCTTCCCCAAAGCCCCTTCTTAATATTGCTTAAAATCCAAGGTGTGTTTCTGATTAGCCAACCGGCGTATGTACACATCGTCAGTACAGTCATTGTGAAGAGCCGACAGGACTGTATGATTTACTGAGGGCCCAACATGTATGTTCTTACGACCGGCATTCCCAGTTGAACCTGTAATGAAGGAATGACAGCTCCTATAAAAAGCGGGGAGTAGTGCTGGAACACAAAAGAACAGCAAAAATACTGATTTTATTTAAAAAAAAAAAAAGGCTCTCCCTATTACACAGATGTCATGAGTGACTTTGTCTGCAGAACTATAGTTTGAGCAACATTCACTCTTTTAAGGGCTGCATGGCTATGCTTTCTTTCCTCATCTCATCAGCAAGGCACCAGCTGCTATGAGAAATCCCAGACTTAGAGGGGTTAAACACCTCTGAGGTTGGCTCCGTGCTCAGGGATGAGCACACGCGACACAGCTCACCCTTCCCGCAGGCCTGACATGAGCAGCAAAGGCAGAATGCTCAAGCGAGGACACGTGACTCCCGAGGATGCAAATAAAAGATGTAGACAAGAACCATGTGGAAAGAGGATAAATTTTCCACTCCTGCACAGCAGATTTTATTTCCAAACATCTCCTTTTCCTCCCCAAAACTGCAGTGCCGATTCTGCAAACATGCCAGGTTATATAAGTAGGATTATGTACTCTCCGTGCAAACTCCACAGCCAGCTGTCCATCCGGTTCCACTTCCCAAATAGGAAAACGGATTACTACCCAGTTCCAACACAATGCTGGATAGATATTGATCAGTTTCAAGTTAGGGTGGAAAATTCTTATTCAGTCAGAGTCTTTTCAAAGGCAATGGCATTTTGATGACATGATTGTAGTGTGTATGTGTAGATTCTGTGTGTGTATCAGAGAACCATACAATTCATTCAAGTGCGATTAGTTTCTTCCCCCAAATTGGCTTGTGGAAGTCTTGTCCCTTTGTTTGTGTGTTTGTTTGTTTTTTGAAACAGCAGCTCCATGGAGCCAGAAGGGACCCTAAAAATGGGCTATTGGTGTTTGTTTTAAAACAAGATCTCATATAACCCAAGCTGGTTTCAAACTTGCTAGAGAGCCATGCATAACTTTGAACTGACAATTCCCTTTAATATGCCTCCCAGATGCTGAAATTAAATTATATGCATGTACAAACATACCCAGCTTAGAAATCATAACACACACACACACACACACACACACACACACACACACACACACCTCAGAGTGTGACCTTATCTTACAAGGCCTTTGTGAAGGAAGCCAAGTTAAAATAAGGAGACATCAGCATGGGTTCTATTATGAGTGGTGTATGATAATAAGGGGAAATTCAGAAACAAGAATATACAGAAAGAAAATAGGATCTGGGGCTTGAGAGATGGCTCAGAGGCTAAGAGCACTGGCTGCTCTTCTAGAGGACCTGGGTTCAATTCCCAGCAACCACATGATGGCTCATAACCATCTGTAATGAGATCTGGCACCCTCTTCTGGCCAGCAGGCATACATGCAGACACAACACTGTACACTATATATAACAAATAAATCAGAAAGAAAGAAAGAAAGAAAGAAAGAAAGAAAGAAAGAAAGAAAGAAAGAAAGAAAGAAAGAAAGAAAGAAAGAAAGAAAGAAGAAAGCAAATAGGATGTGAAGATAAAGAAAGAGTATAATGAAATGGCTCCCAGAGAAGAAAGACCAAAGATAACTAGCAGACCATCAGAAAGCAGTGAAGCCATGGAACTAATTCTTCCTCCTAGTCCACAGCAGGGGTCAAGTTTGCCTTTGTCATGACCATAGGCATCCAGCTTCCAGAATAATGATACAATAAATACCTGTTGCAGAAACCTTCTAATTTGTGGTGCTTTGTTACAGCAGCCATGGAAATCTACTCTGTTAAGCAAGAAACATGTCAGAAATGAAAGAAGGAGGATTGCCTGGGAGAACAACCTGGATATTGCATTATTGTATTTTCTCTCACAAAGAGTTTAATGTATTCTCGCCAAATCAAATAAAAATCATTAAGCAAGAAAATTGCCTTTGTAACACAGATCCAAAAATGCATCTTTGTTTTACTTGACAAAACTAGATTTGCTCCTGATATAACTTAGGAATTATCCAGATAAGAATCGTAGCTGTCGACTTTGGCTGTTCATTGTGAAGTTCACGTGACCTCACGTACACTAGTTCAGACCACCTTTGGCCCAAGATGATTTAATTCCTCTAGTTATCTATGTTCATTGATCCAAAGAGATGTGGACAAAGGCTGGATTCTCCCTCTTCTAACATATTCCTGTTTAGTAAATAGCTTGGCCTGCTTCTGATGTCTGCCGTAATCCTCCCTTTCAATGCTACGTGGGTCCCTGGGTTTAGCTACACTCAGGATAGGGTAAGAATGAGGATAGCATTGGAAAGGCAAAAGTAACCCAGCCTCTGTGAGAATCTATGTGTCAGGTAACAATTGGGGTGCTGCATCTGCCTAGGAGATTATCAAAAGCTTTTCATCTTTTCTGCTCTGAGTATATCCGTGTCCCATGTAGCCAAGAAAAATGAGACAATAAATCATTAGATAGACATGATAAAACATTAGTTCCTAATACCACGGTGGCCACCAGTTTCTCTTAAAGACTGCTTCCCTGGTGGAACAGTAGGCATCCTAGCTACCTGCTCAGTGGTGAATTTGGGCATGAAACTTAATTTCTTTTTTCTACAGTAGGTAGCAAGAAAGAAGAATTCAGTGAAGGTGACTGTCAACTAGTCTAGAGACAGCTGGAGGAATCTTGGATTGTTATCATTACAATTTCATTTGGAAACACGAGCAAATGTACAAGCAAACCAGGGTTAGGGGTATAGCATCACTTAAGAAATAAGCACAAGGTTTTGGTTTTGATATTTTTTTATTAGAAAAAAAAATGGCTCTTCACCCAATTGCAGAGGCGCACTCAAGAATGTAAAGAACACGACAAATGTGCCAGCATATGCATTTACGATGACAAACGCCAAGCTGTTTTTTGTAAGTAGACTTTGAGAGACATATGGCTTAAGCAGAAATAAGGCTGCAAAGCCTCAAGGAACGTTTTCCGTTTCAGCACATTCTTTCTCCTTCCAAACCTGCCCAATCCAACCAGCAGACATGCTTTGCTTCAGGGTTGCTTATGCCTTTCTATGTGCCCTTAGGATTTGGGATTGGACCTCTCCTTTTGACCCTGCAACTCTCTTCCCATGAATTGTTTTATTCATTTCAAACTCCCACCTCTGTAGCAGAGGGTCATCTCTACCCTCACCCATTACCGACTAGATGAACCAAACTTTTTCCTGTTGCTTCATTAGACGTGCCCTGTTTTAAGAAAAATAAGTGATTTATTCCAAATGTCATGTTTTAGTTGCCACAGTCTGCTTCAGCTGCCATGTAAAGAGGGGAGATTCTGAGATCTTAGAGGGAACAGGCAGCACAAGAATGAACCATTCTCATTACAAAATGGGAAAAACCATGCCTTTGCGTCTCTCCTATGTATCACCGAACTCCGTACTGCCTTTTAATTATGACCTCAAACACACATGTCATTTTAGTCATATATCCTGATGTCTAGTTGCTTGGTCACATGATCCAGTCCATTTTATCAGTGTAGTAGCTGCCTGGCATTGCTTGGAGATTTAAAAATCAGGTTAGCAAATTTAGCTTGCAAAAAGACAATGCTAACCTGACACATTACGAAACATTAACACATGCACTTACACTTACTAACCAGACTGTCTCCAAAGATGCTGAATAAAGACAGAACCAAATGAGTCATTTCCAGGAAGCAGTAGAGAAAAGAGGTGAATTTTCAAGCATGGGTGTAAGATCTACAGGGTCAAAAATTAATAGAATGCAGGGTCTTCAGAAAATGAGACTTAGAACATTTCAGAATACTCTGAAGAAAACTAAGGTGCCTCAGGAAGGAAAAGGCAGAAAAATCAATCTCCTTATTTTTGAATTTCTAAGAGTAGATGTTGAGTGTAAGGAACATCCTGTGAACGAGCTGGTGTTAGATTCAATCCTGAAATGGATAGCCTTGAAACTAAAATTCACAAGAAAAAAAAATCACATGAATTAAAGCTTCTGTAGTCTATCTTTAAATATATTTGGGGGGAGAGTATTTAAAACAACTATTTAGAAAAGCATCCTTTTCCTGGCACAATGATTATGTGTTTCATGTTGGCAGGAAGACTTCACTTCCAGTGATATTTTCCAATTGTTAAAATAAAAAAAAAAAGTCCCTACTGCTTTCTTTGCAATCCGTAATTTCGTATTTTTAATTTAGATAACTGAAATGTCTCAAAGCAGAAATAAGCTGCATATTCATGAGCCCTGATTTTCTGTCATCACTATTTCTAAGGCTGTGCATCGGTGAAGACTCCAAGCACTTGAGTTCTAGTCTCAGGCAATTAGATCAGATGACTAGCAAGTGAAGGAATAGGAGACCCCCATTTTTTCGTTTCCTCTTTGAAGAGTTCTGTTGGTCCATCAGAGGTCAACCTTCCTTGCTGCCAACCAGGGCTGATAATTAGTTGTTTCAACATTGACAGGGCAGATAAAAGTCTATTTAATATGCCAACTACAGGACTGTTCATTTTCAACAATCAGTCTTTAGTCATAGACAGCCAAGGGACCAAAGGAAAAATGTTATGTGAAAATGAGCTGAGCAAGAGGGCCAGAGAGACAGCTCAGCGGTTAAAAGCATTTGTTATTGCAGAGAAACTGGGTTTGGTTCCCAGCATGTACATTGAGTGGCTCACAGCCACCTATAACTCCAGCTCCAGGGAATCTTAAAATCTCTTTGGACCTCTGTGAGCACCACATTCACATGCACAAACCCACACACAGAAATACACATAGACCCATAATTAAAAATAACTAAAGCCTTAAAGAGATGTCACAACTTCCTTAGTCATCATTCTAGAATAGGACAAGTATCCAACTTGGGTTGGTTCTTCCAAGAAGAAGAAGAAGGTAGGCAGAAGAGAAGGGGCTCCATGTGTCACCATTGGTTTACCTGCAGTAAACTCTAAAAATAGTAGACGGAACAGAAACCAGGCTGCAGAATACAGATCTTATTTACTAGGTTTAGTATGTTTGGAGGCAGCTACTTCATCTGCAGACTGGGGGTAAGATATCTATACCACAGCATACTCCATTAAGATTAAAAGACATAAATTATATGAAGGGATTACAACAGTAATTGAGCAAATAGGTAGATCAACAAATGATCTTTATTTTTGTTGCATCTATTCTCACTTTCTATATCCTCCAAGAAAATGCTAGCAAGAAGCAACAAATGTAGTTGGGAACTGAAGTTTCCTGAAAATTTTATTTGTTCATCTTTTCACAGTTGAATAATACTCCATTGTGCATATGTACAATTTTTCATTACTCATTCATCTACTGGTGGGCATTTAGACTGGATCCTTTTTGTTGCTATCATGAAGATAGCAACAATAAACACGTGTTCGTGTCTCTGTGGTAGGAGATGGACTCCCTTGGGTATATGCCCAGGAGTGAAATAGATGGGCCATATGGTAGTTCTATTTTTAATTTTTGGTGAGTCTCCATACTGATTTCCATAATGGCTCTACTAGTTTGCACTCCCACCAGCAGTGAATAAGGGTTCCTCTTCCCCCACATTTTGTCTTAAAATTTGTTGTCAGATTTCCTAATGATAGCCATTCTGACTGAGATGAGGTGGTATCACAAAGTAGTTTTAATCTGCGTTTCTCAGGCGATTAGGGATCTTAAGCATTTCTACAATGCATATTTGCCATTTGTGTCTTTTCGTTTGAGAACTGCCTGTACGTGTTCTGATGGCATCTTTAACATGACTCTTTTCAAGGGTCTTAAGCCATACTCTTTCTGCCTGTAGCACCTGACAGCAAATCTGCCTAATGTAAGCAATCCACACAGAAGGAAGATTCAGGACTCTCTAGTTTCGATAGAAAGGCTTATCATAAAGCTGCTGGTTGACTATGCTGAAAATACACACTAAACTAAAATAAATAACGCTCTCTTCTGAGCTATTTTAAGACTGATGGTGATTATGTTGAAAATATGCACTGGATAAATAAGTAATATTCATGGGATAGATAAGTGAGTAGACTCTTGTCTCCTTTCAGAGAACAAGAGAAATGAGGTATTTTGAGCACCCCTGACTTTGGATCTTTCCAATAGTAAATATTCAAATATTTTTATTCGTGTTAGTTCTATAAATGGAATTGCCCAGAAGTAGCAATTCTTCCACCGAAACCAAATTATTATATATGTTCACTTGGTAATAGAAATGGTGACATTAATATATTTTGCCCTAAAAAGAAATAGTTTGCCCTTAGTGCATGCACATGTGAGTGTGTGTGTGTGTGTGTGTGTGTGTGTGTGTGTGTGTGTGTCCAACAATTTGGGAACTTCTTCTGTACTAAAACTCTTTGCAAACACCATTATAATTCACTTCAAAGAAATAGTTTACATATTCTTACATATACACTGGGTTTCTAGTCAATTGTAGTTTTTATATGTATGCTGAGTGCAATTGAAATTAAATAACCCTGGGAATAATGTATCCATCTTCTTATTCCCTAACAGTTTGGTATTAGCATTTGCTGTAATTTGAAACAAACTTTTTAAAGCACATTGGTGATTAGGTAATTTTCCTCTTCAGCTATCAATTTTTCTGAAGCTCATCTTGTGAATTGAGTGCATTAATATTAAAGTTTGCAAAATAGCAACCAGGGGGATGTATGCTCTAACTTTTCCCCTTCCAGAATTGACTTCATCAGCGGCTTCAGCTATCTGATGATCAATTGGTTGAATAACAATGATGAAAATTAATACTTATTAAGCACTTAAGATAGGCCAACACAGTGCCAAGCACCTAATACACCTCATTTAATTCCTACAGCAACACTATGTGACAAATATCATCTCTATTCTGTAGATGAGAGAACCGGATCTCAGAAAAATAAGCTAATAAAGTCTCATTTCTGAGAAAATTGTGCAATTGGAAGGCAAAGCTTGGCAATCTGGCCCCAAAGGTCACCTACTTAACTACTTTTGAATTATTTACTTTAACTGATTATTTTCTAGTAAAAGAAAAATCTCTTGATGATGGTGGATCTTTTTTTCTTATGAGGCATTCTGACAACAAATGCTCTACAGCCTGAATTTCCAACGACTGAGTTCAATATTTCGTCCTGTCAATTATTCAAAACAATTCAACTAATGATGAACATAGATAAAAAGCTTTCCAGTTGTGCAGCAAGGCACTCAGGCACCCTCATATCCACTGCATCATCTTAAAAGATAGACCTTCAGAAAGATGCAGGCTTTTTATCTTCAAAGTAAACATTGATTGACAGAGTGTTTTTTCTATAACTTTTGAAAAAGATGTGGAAGGAAAGAAAGTAAAGAGATATGCTAGGCTGAGAAGAGGATCAAGAAGCTGTGGATCCAGGAGAAAAGAACCTCTCTAATGACCCATCTATTATTCTGTCTATTTGAATAATTGAATAGCCCCACTTAAGCTGGGTGATTTGTCAGGGAAGCTGATACCCACATGTGAAAATCACCATTCCTTCCTGAAACTTATAAACTCGGTACCTTGGTCTTTTGGCCCCTACCATAACAATCACCTAAGGCAGGGGAATTTATGGATAATAAAATTGAATTTTCCTACAGTTCTATTAGTTGGGAGTTTCCAGACCAAGGCTCAGCCAAGTGTGGCTACCTGGTAAGGGCTGCTGTCTGCTCCCAAGGTGGAATCTTGTGCCGGCTTCATCACATGGTTAGAGGTGGAAAGGCAAAAAAGACCAACTTGCTTCAAGTCTTTCATGAAGACCTCAATCCCATGCATGAGGGAGACACCCTGGTAACCTAACCATTTCCTGATGGCTCCACCTATTTCCATGACATTGACCATTGAGTTTCAACATCTGAATTTTGGAGAGGACATGTTTAAACCATAGCTCAAGGGAAGCACCAAAAGGCTCATCAGAATTCAGTGGAGATTCTTGTGCGGTAAAGTCTCTCTCTCTCTCTCTCTCTCTCTCTCTCTCTCTCTCTCTCTCCTCTTTTTCTGTGTGTCTCTCTATCTCTGTCTCTATCTCTCTATCTCCCTCTGTCTTTCTATCTGTGTGTGTCTGTCCCTGTCTTTCTCTGTCTCTGTCTCTGTCTCTCTCATACACACACACACACACACACACACACACACACACACACTACCAGAATGACCTTTTTTAAAAATTGTATATATACCTCAACTAATTCTAGGCATCTATGATCCCAATATTTATATACATTCATTGCCATATTATCTCATCAAACATGTATAGAGTCATGTGTCAGGCACTTCCAAGAATCTTTTGGCAAATACACTGAAAAAATAAGAGCTAACATTTTTTGACATTTTTTATGCCCAACTGTGGTATGCATTGACTACATTCATTACCTCCAGAGCCTCGTGATACAGGTTCTGTCATTTATTCCAGTTATGAGTTGAGATAACTGAGCTTCAGATAAGGCAAGTAATTTGGTGATTTACCCAGGATCACAGCCATACTGACAGAACTGCTGCTACCACTAATAGTTCACATCTATTAAGTGTCTACTGTATGCTTATGAAATGCTGAAGCACCTTACACAGTTTCTTATAAACTCCTGCTGTTCTCATTATACTAAGAAGAAGACACCTTCATTCCAGCACTCTGGAAGCATAATTAGGCAGATATCTGTGAGTTTTAGGCCAGCCTGGCCTACATAGCAAGTTCTGGGGCTAGCCAGAGCTAAATAGGGATATCCCATGTCAAAAACAAAGACTTTCACCACTGACTCTCACCATCACAGTAGGATAGCATGATGGTAACATGTCAATCTTCCCAGGCAGGGGACACTAGTGGAAAACATATTCTAGGGCCATATTTTGATAACAAATCAAACTTCTTTCATAACTTTTTATCCCAATATTCAAACTGTACTCTGAGGTTACAAAATCAGCTGAAAAGCAGGGCTCCATTCAAGGGCAACTACATAGTTTGCTGCCTGATGTTCAAGTGGTTACTAATGATCCATCACACAGCAAGACCTCTCAACTCTAGCCACTTACTTCATTAAACACCACGACCACCAATTAAAGTCATCTGCTATTGTTTCAAATACTGAACTAGAGATGGCACATTGTGGCTAGTCAGTAACTTTTTACTGATAAAAGTTGAAAGGAAAGTCTCTACATTGCAAGTGCTTTGGAGTACTTCGGAGGCTAGGAGAGGATAAACAATTGAAGTCCCTGTCCAAGAACAAAGTGAGGAAGCGTCAGAAAGATTCCTTTCCCCACCATGGTTCTGCACAGAGCTGTTAGGGATCATGTATTGGACAAAATTCGCTATTTTGCTCACCATGATGACTTTGCGTTAATTTTTTTCTTGATCTGAGCTCCCATGGTCTTGCTGTTGCTGCTCCACCACCTGCTGGCTGTTTTATCACATGGGCGTTAAGAGAAACTTCCACAATGACACTCCATTTCTTCATGGGTAAAATGGCTATAAAATATTTAATATATTCAATCGTCATAAGAGGTGACTGAGATAACAGACGTGCAGTCCCTGGCTCAGCAGCTGGAATTAACTATGTGGCTTCCATCCCTTGGGGTAGAAGTGTCTGTTAAGTGTTTTCTCTATATGGCTTATCCTTTCATTCAACTGTTTTTTATAATATAAGAAGATAAAATGATCTTCATAATATCTGTCATTCAAATTTATTTCTTTCCCAATCGGAAGCTGTGTCAGTACGATGCCAAGATGGTATTTGATTCAGAAAAAAATCTGCTTGGAAGAAAGAGCAGCCAAAAACTGTTTTGCACTTGAGACTAACTTCCACAACCCATGGCATACACCCTGTGGTTTCATTTACCAATTGGATACACAATCTAGACCCAACATAAATTCTCTTACCAGACTCAATGCATAAATCAGAGCTCTGCCTCTCTGCGAAATAGCAGCCCAGTAAACAGGACATTTTGAATTGTTAGAGGTTCCCATGTGATCTTACAGACTGCCCACATGCTTCTGCTCCCTTCAGCAGCTGAGTTTGAGATTTGCTAAAAGTAGACATATAATTAGGCAGGACAATTAAATACTGGCAATTAAGAAAAGTGAGTACAGGTGAAAGAGAATGCATTGTTTCCACAATAAATTAAAGTCTTTCGGTAAAACCCAATCAAAGCAATAGAAGACACTGAAGAGTAAACTGAAGGACAAATCCCATCACTCTAAATTTATGTGAAAAAAATTTTAATACAAAAATAGTATTTGCACAAAATAGAAAGTGATGCAGGCTATAAGAAAATCACAACTAAACCTCTGTGCAGTTTAGAGAAAGGAAGTTCTAATTATGACATTCAGTTAGAGCAAGAAATTGTAATTCTGAGTCCTACTAATCAATAGTAATCAATGGCATTAATACTAAACCTAGAAAAAAACAAGCTAATTATTATTAGATTGAAATGCACAGAAGAGTTATTTTGAAGCCCTATGTGTGACTCATGTCTTTAAAAACTTGCATGTGAAGACACCTGTAATTTCCTGGGATGTTAACAAAACCAGTGCGTATGAGGATTTAGTGAGCTCAGTCTGTTGGCAAGTTAAGCAAACAGGAGCTCCAGACTCAGGTTTGCCGTCCAGGTGAGTGGTTGTGAACTCCTTACTAAACCTGGCTCTTGGTGTCTCTCAGCGTAAAATGAGAAGTGATAACAGCTGTCTCAGGGTGACTTTGTAAGGACTAGACGGAAGGATTTATGTAAAGGCCTGTCCATGGTCAATATCCTTCTCAGGCTTGAATCCATGCCCCTCGGGGTTTAATTACAGCTTTGGCTTTCTTTTCAGTGAACAAAAACTTTGAGCATTAAAATTAATGGAGAACTCTTCGAAAACAAAACGTTCTAAAAACAGAATGTCTCAAGAATGTGCTCGGTAGAAAGGTATGAGCTAGCATAGCACTCTTTTCAAACGCTTAGGCCTATTTTCCCCCTAAATTCGGGCGGTGCTGATTTCTCGGGAAGTGGCGCTATGCTGCCATCTAGTGGTCCTTTAGAACCTTCCAAAAGTTTTTGTAATTAACAGAAAACAAAGCAAAACACACACTCAAAACAAGTCTCATTTGGCAGCAAAGTACCAACTTCCTCCGTCACAGCAGCAGAGCTACTGCCAAAAGCAAGCAGCTTCCTCAAGTTCTCTTCAATCATGTGCCCCACCTTCCCATCCGGGGTCTAGACGAGTATAGTCTCCGTCTTTACTCTGTCAAATCCCACTGTCGGCCAGCTATGGTGCTGAAAGTAGAGTTCACGATGTTTGGTGAAAATCTGTGCTCCAAAGTCATTCCATGGGGATTTGCGTTTTGGTTTGATTTCATTTAGATCAGTTTTCATCCCGTTTTATTATATACTTAATTAAGGAGACACATTCTTAAAGCAATCTCTCTCAAACTTTTAGGTACATTGAAATATTCTAGAAAGCTTTCTAAGGCTTAGACCACTGGGCTCCAAGGTTATGATTTATGAAATGTGAGATTCTAATGGGTCCTGGGTGACAGGATGATTCTGGTCCATAACTCAACTTTGAGCATCAGTGTTGTTAGCACTTCAGCAACTCCGGGATCTAATTCAAGCACACCTTTTAAGATATGTTATGATTTAGTCCTTCCTCACGTTCACTCCAACTCTGAGCAATCCTGCTCTTTATTCAGGGTTTTCTTGCTAGCACATAATTTCTCAAACCTGGTCTCTTTGCAACAGACTGAGACCACTACAGAAAATTACAACCAATCAAAATAAAGAGTTGTAGAACCCAGTTCCAGTGGATACATCTACAGAACTCCCACACCTAAGGCCCAGAAGCACTTGGAAAGAGGGTATGGAAAGATTTTTAGATTTGTTTTTTGTTTTTCTTTGTTTGGGGCTTTTTTTGAGACAAGGTCTCTCTATGTAATCCTACTCTGTCCTAGAACTTGCGATGTAGGCCGGACTGGCCTTGAACTCAGAGATCCACCTACCTCTGTCTTCTGAGTGCTGGGCTTAAAGGCGTGTGCCACCATGCTCAACAAGGGGGTGGAAAGATTTTTAAGGGCCAGTGGAACAGGGAGTTTGCTGGGAAATTGTGTCTTAGTAATGTCAGAAGCTATACCCAGAAAATCTCACCAACACGACTATCCAAATATGGCCTGAACAAGAACACCACCAACAGACATGCGGAAGTGAACTAGGAAAGCACAAGAGGCTTCCACCCTACACAAACAACTGTAGGCAGCTAAGGAATGCTGAGAGTAGGGGAAGCAGTCTTCTCCAGGGAAGAGCACACCAACTGGTTATCCAATAACAAGTGGTCAGACCTGAAAGCATGCATATGAGTAACCTTACACAGACTGAGCAAGTTATATTTAGGAATATATATATGCAAGTGTATATGCATGTAACAGCAATTAATGAAAGAGGACACGAATTTGAAAAGAGAGCAAAGATTGGAGAATTTGGAGGGAGGAAAGGAAAGGGAGAAATTATGTAACTATATTATAATCTAAAAAATGGCAGAAATTTAAAAAATGGCAGAGAATGATAGGGAAAGACATCTAATATTGACCTCTGGTCTCCACATGTGAACACACAGGTAAGCATATCGGCACATGTGTGCACACATACACCTACACCACACAAGGAGAAGTGAAGAAATAATAAAAACAGATAGATAGATAGATAGATAGATAGATAGATAGATAGATAGATAATAGATAGATAGATAGATGATAGATAGATAGATAGATAGATAATAGATAGATAGATAGATAGATAGATAGATAGATAGATAGATAGATAGATCTGTTGTCCAGGAAAATAATAAAAGAGAGTTGGTGGAATAGCCTGGTTAACTGACACTGTTAGGATTTGCTTACCTTTTAACACACAGCTCATGAGAAGAAACGGGAGACAAAAACCGGCAGTGATATCATGAAGAACAACATAAAGCACTACACTTTATTTCTCAAACCAGAATAACAACCTAATATTCATTTATTGCTCCTGTCCAGTCAATTTCGGATTTTTAGTGCAAGACTGGGGTTTGCATAAAAACATAAAGTGTGTCCATTTCTAGAGCTCCGGGAATGACATTTAAAGCATCTCTTTCTCCTCCTCCCACTCCCGCCCCAGCCCTGAATTGCTTTCTCAATAGGTGTGTATTTAATGAGGAAAATTCAAATGCCACTCACTCAGCCAAAGTTCAAACCCAGCAGGAAAGTCACCGCCAATAGCCACACTCCACTGCAACATAATCGTTCTCTGCAGACTCCTGCATGACTTTTAAGTCCGTTTCTTCAGTCTTCCTTGACACGTTACTATTTTCAACATTCATCTTTTCCCTATTTTTAGTAATCATTTTTTAGGAGGTGTTCAGTTTCTTTGTCATTTCCACGCATGTATAACATTATACTTTGCTCATATTTATGCCCGCATCACCTTCCCTTGTCCAATTTCTTCTCCTCAAATGTCCTCTTCTCTCCCCAAATATAATATATATATTATACATATTATGTATATATAGATATACATATTTCAAATGCATGAGTAAATAAAGGCTCTGAAACAACCTAATTATAATGTTAGTAAAGATGAGACAAAGATCTGAAACATTCATCTTTCAAATTATCTCTTGTTTTTCTCTCTTTTTTTATTCTTCTCTCATACATTACATCCCAACCACAGTTTCTCCTCCCTCCACTATTCCCATCCCCCCACCTCCCCTCTCCCCCAGATCCACTCATCCTCTGTTTCCCTTAATAAATAAATAAATAAATAAATAAATAAATAAATAAATAAATAGCAGGCTTCCCAGGTATATAAACCAAACAAGGCATAATAAGCCTCATATCAAAGCTGGACAAGACAACCCAGTAGGAGGAAAAGGGTCCCATGAGCAACCAAGAGTCAGAGACACCCCCCAACACACTCCCCCTGTTAGGAGTCCCACAAGAACACCAAACTACGCAATCATAGCATGTATGCAGAGGACCTAGCTCAGGCCCATACAGGGTCCATGATTATCGCTTCAGTCTCTGTGGACCCCTATGAGCCCTGCTTAGTTGATTCTGTGGGCCCATTGCTTTTGTGGTATCCTCCACCCCTCTGGCTCCTACAACACTTCCTTCCCCTCTTTTGCAGGGTCCCCCTGGCTCTGCCTAGCGTTTGGCTGTGGGTCTCTGCATCTGCTCCCATCAAGTGCTGGATGATGTCCATCTGATGACAATCAGTTAAACTAACATTATAATTAGGTTGTTTCAGAGCCTTTAAAAAGAGTCCACACTGGCCGGGCGGTGGTGGCACACACCTTTAATCCCAGCACTCGGGAGGCAGAGGCAGGCGGATCTCTGTGAGTTCGAGGCCAGCCTGGTCTACAAAGCGAGTTCCAGGAAAGGCGCAAAACTACACAGAGAAACCCTGTCTCGAAAAATCAAAAAAAAGAGTCCACACTGAATATACCATGACCACTTGGAAATGTTTCTATACAAATTTAAGCCACAATGACAAAAAAAAAATGTTATTAGAACATTCCCTTTGTACCTTGATATTTGTGAATTTGAAAATACATACATACACACACACACACACACACACACACACACACACACACACACCATATATACTTTGCAAAGTTCTGCATAGAAAACTTGCTTCAATTAATGCTAAGGGAAGTATATTATTTTCAAACAAAACTAGTCCATGTGTGTTTGTCAACCTAGCACTTGACCATTATTGTATGAGTTGTGTAAATAATTCTCCCATAGGTGCCTGAAATGCACACCACTTTGACATTCATTTCTTTAGAAATCACAGTTTCCCTTCTAAAAATTCATATATTACCATTGAGGTGTGTGGCAGATTGTGTGTTTTCTAAAAATAATCACTTCAGTATTCATGAGTCTCACATTCTATTCCAGAACCTTGTCACTCACTCACAGAAGTGGAGCCACTTTTCCTTCCCCTTGAACTAGGCTGTCTCACTGCCTCATGAGTAGAGAACAGAAGACCATATGTTATATCCAAGACTAGTTCATAAAATACACTGTAACTTCTGACTGGTTCCGTTCAACCCTGGTCACATCAGTCTGAATACTGGACCTTGTAACCCAGCCACTGTGCTGAGGGGAAGCCAAATGGCCACACGGAAAGGACCCAGGTAACTAAGTACTCCGGCCAGTGTGGAAGTTCCATAGAAAGGCCAGAATCAATGACACACAGTGAGTGAGTGAGCTTTCTGAGGGCTGTAACAATAATAATTAAAGAGGTCATGAACTGGAGACTGAGTGGGGCAGACACGGGAGGAGTTGGAAGGAGTCAGGAGAGGTGGAAATTAAGCAATCCCTTACTCGTATATGAAATTCTCAAAAAAATGTTTAATTTTAATTTTTTTTTAAAAAAAGAAGGGGAAACTACAATCAAAGCAAGAAGAGATTGGCGTTGGTGTCGGTAGGATGCGGAGGAAAGATGATCTGCACGTACAGGTCTCGTGGTCATCATTCTTCCTGTTGAGGGGCCAAATCAATAGAACAAAACAGAAGAGGAGGAAGAGGGGGAGAAGAAAGGACTAAAGGAAGGGGGGAAGAAGAAGGAACGAGGAGGGAGGGAGAAGGAAGGAGGGATGGAGAAAGGGACAGGAGAAGGAAGGAGAGGCTAAGAGGACTTGGCTCAGCAGTTAACAGCACTCGCTGCTCTTTGGAAGAACCTGAGGCTCCCAGAACCCGCATTAGGCAACAAACAACTGCCTGTAACTCCAGCTCCAGGAGATCCACCTTATGGACTCTGCAGGCACCTGTGCTCACGTACCTACAGACATTGTCATATGCACGTAATTTCAAATTTTTTAAGAAGTTAT
>CABHPP010111700.1:5107-26836 GCA_902168425.1 Peromyscus attwateri | reverse complement strand
GAGAGAGAGAGAGAGAGAGAGAGAGAGAGAGAGAGAGAGAGTCAAGATAACATTCTAGAAGTCAGTCATTTGAAAACTTCCTGATAGGAACTCATGATAAATATAATCTTATTAAAAAATAAATCTTAAATGAAGGACTTGTTTACTTTCTTCTACAAGAATAGATAAATTGCTTATTTTAAATTCTGTAATTCTTTTAAATCACTCAAATCATGGTGTGGTAGTTTGAATGTAATTGGCCCTCATAATCTCATAAGGAATGGCAGTATTAGGCACTATGACTTTGTTGGAGTGGGTATGGCCTTGCTGGAGGAAGTGTGTCACTTTGGGGACAAGCTTTGAGGTTTCCTATGCTCAGGATACTGCCCAGTGTCTCAGTCAACTTTCTGCTATCTGCAAGATGTAAGACTCTCAGCTATTAAGCCAGCACCATGTTCTGCCTGCACACCACCATGTTCCCTGTCATGATGATAATGGGCTGAAACTGTAAGCAAGCCACCCCAGCTAAATATTTTCCTTAAAATAATTGCTATAGTCATAGTGTCTCTTCACAGCAACAGAAACCTTAATTAAGACAGAAATTGGTACCAGGGACTGTGGTATTGCAGTGATAGGCCTGACCATGTTTTTGTTTGGAATAATATGGACCTTGAGAGTTTGTGTTAGAAGAAGAGGAGTAAAATGTTTGTTTGTTTGCTTTTTAATATTTTTTAAGATTTATTTTATTCATTATGTATACAATGTTCTGCCTGTATGTTTGCCTGCAAGTCAGATGAAGGCACCAGATCTCATTACGGATGGTTGTGAGCCACCATATGGTTGCTGGGAATTGAACTCAAGACCTCTGGAAGACCAGCCAGTGCTATTAACCACTGAGCCATGTCTCCAGCCCCAAAGCAGTAAAATGTTTTAAGTGATGCTTAATGGACCATAATAGTAGGAGCATGGAAGACAGTGGTGTTGAATGTGATTTGGTAAACTTTAGGGGATTGCTCAGGAGGTTGTAAAGAAGAAGAATTTTAGTATGTTGCCTAGAGATCATTCTTGTGATATTTTGGTGAAGTGGCTGCTTTTTGACCTTGTCTGAAAAGTCTACCTGAGGCTAAAGTGAAGAACTTTGGACTAATTATGTTGGCAGAGGAAATCTCAAAACAGTCTAGGATAGACTCTGTTGTGTGGTTATTATTGTTAACTCTGATGACGATTTATAATGAAAAGGAGCAAGTTGAGCAAGGAAAAATATTTGAGTAGAAAAAAGCACCAGAACATGAAATGGAGCTAAGTCCTGTGTTCAAGGAGAGAAATGGATTAAGAAATTGAGTGAAGGGAGTGGTGACCTCATGGCAAGATTCCATCCAGCTAAATTTCCAACTTGTAAAAAGGAACTAAAGAAAAGCTTAGAGCAGTTTGTGGTGATGCACACCGGATCCCAGCACTGGAAAGGCAGAGGCTGGTGGAGCTTGAGTTTGAGGGCAGCCTGGTCTACAGAGCAAGTTTCAGGACAGTGAAGAAGACTATGGAAAACAGAAAGCTGGTGAAGATGTCACTGAATGAGGGGGCCATGTTCCAGCCCCAGCAAGCAGCAGAACTTGGCAGCTTCAGTCACGTGGTTCTGGCTTTAGAGTCAAGTATAGAAGAAACAGGGTATAGAACGTGCCTCTGCGCCACAAGGTCAGGCATGTGTCAGGGGTGTCCATGAATGAAGACACCCTAGAGAGGCCATTTTGTGATGCTGTGATATACTATATGTATATGAATTTGTCAGAATATTAAGATTTAAAAATTGCAACAGAGATCTGGAAAGATGTCTGCAAAGTTAAGAGCATCCATGTTGGGTAGCTCACAATCACCTGAACTCCAACCACAGGGCATACAATACCCTTTCTCCACCTCCTAGGGCACTGCACAACCCCCGCCCCCCCACACACACACATATGTACATAATTAAAAATGAAAATAGTGAGTTTTTTAATTGAAATAGGAAATAAAAATAAGCAAAGAATATCTATTAGATTTGATTTATATGTTTCTTTAATGTCAGTGAAATAATTTTTAGGTGAACAATTGAGAGTTCAATAAAAAGAAAAAACAGGGTCCTGAGAGAAAATATTTTTCAACATATGATAATATATTGCCAATAGTTCTCAATGGAAAATTTAAATATAAGATGTAGAAAGTAACAGATGCAGTTTAGAAATTCTAATACTCGGATCTTTCTTCTAGATTGAGGTGACTGACAACAGAATAAACAGGACCAAGTATTTACGTATTTAAAAATTAACCTATGTAAGCCGGGCGTTGGTGGCGCACGCCTTTAATCCCAGCACTCGGGAGGCAGAGGCAGGTGGATCTCTGTGAGTTCGAGGCCAGCCTGGGCTACCAAGTGAGCTCCAGGAAAGGCACAAAGCTACACAGAGAAACCCTGTCTTGAAAAACCAAAAAAAAAAAAAAAAAAAAAAAAAAAAATTAACCTATGTTAAGAATAAAGGCTACCACTTACCACATGCTTTCCATTATTTATTCCTCCCAGTTATCTATGATTAAGATACTTTTTACTGTCTATTTTTGAGAAACCAAAATAAAGGGACTGGTGAGACGGCTCATGGGTTAGAGCACTCACTGCTTTTGTGGATTTACAGAACCAGGAATCCAAGTGAATTATATTCCCAGCACCCACACTGGACAACTCACAACGTCCTGAAACTCCAAATCCATCATCTCTGTGAGTATCCACACTCATGTGCACACGCCCACACAAAGACATACACATATAGACACAATTTTAAAAAACAAAACTTTTTACTTTCAATGAAAGAAAAAGGCCAGGTGTGATGGTGTATATCTTTAATCCCAGTACCACAGGAGGCAGAGGCAGGTAGATCCGAGTTCAAGACCAGCCTCGTTTACATAGAGAGTTCCAGGACAGCTAGGACTCTATAGAGACCCTGTCTCAAAAAAAAAAAAAAACAAAACAAGATTGGCAACTAGTTTATGATCTTTATGGGTGGCCAGCTGGGTGAGCTCTTTGTCATTTTTCATGAAAACCACTGAAGTCTTGCACCCAGGGCCATCTCTGAGAGTCGAGAACTGACTCCCTCCGCACTGCTCCTGAGGGCCTGCCCTTCTCAACCCGGGAGAAGGGAGTACGGCGAGAGTTATAATAACAAGTTAAAAATATAAACAGGAGGGATAATTGTTTTTCCGTTAACCTGGGAGAGAAGAGGCCTAGAGAGATTAAGTTCACAAGAATAAAGAGAGTAATATTCCTTCACACCCTACTCTGGAGCCTGAGAGCCCAGTCCCTGCAGTTGAGTTTTCCACGTACTGCTTCTGCTACAGTCTGCCTAACACCTTTCATTTTAAGCCACTGGTGGTTGTATGAGGGCATTCCATCAAGCTTATAAGTTAAATTTGTTTTAAAAAACAAATCCTGAAAATTAGTAGAGGACCAAGAAACTACATAGTTCAACTTCACTGTAATATATTTCACACACACAAAAAAAAAAGCAAAATAAGAAAAAGATCAACTGATTTCCAAAACCCAAAGAGAACCCTCTAGAATGTAATAAACCACACTATAGAGAAGTCTACCGCCTCTTTATCCGTAAAGAGAATGAAAGGCATGCCTTTTTTCTTCTTCTTTTTAACTTGTCATTGTGTTTTTAGAAAGAGGGGGCTGGACCACTACACAACTGCTGAACTGCAGAGAACACACAAACGAAAACCCTCCCAGCACATTCGGGAACGCTCCCCAGGCCACTCTGGCTACTAGCAGCCTGACCTGCCCGGGCAAGCCCTGGCACCGTGCGTTCAGTTCCGCAGCTCAGGGAAGAACGGAAATGCTCCAATGAGCGAGGCTGAGAGATCCGGGCGTGGCATCAAGGGGGCGGAGAATTGGAGTCTGGACAATGGCAAGTGTGCGCTGATTGGCCGAGCTTTCTCGGAAGCCATCCATCAAAAGGATCACACCAATCAGCGGCTAAGACGCGCCCCCGCGAGCCAGCCCCGTCCCCGGCCTGTCTCCCAGCTGCCGGGCACCGCTCTTTCGCTGCGCGCTGACCCCCGGGAACGCCGCGCCAATTTAGGGCGCTGCGGGACCCGCCACTCGGGACGCCCGTCCCTCCCCGGGCCTCTGCTCGCTTGCCCGCCCGCGAGTCCGTTCCCCTCGTCGGCCTCTCGGATCGGGGACGTAGGGCGAGCTGAGAGCAGGCCCGGGGAGGGTGGTGACCACCGCGGAGGAGCTGTGGCTGTCAAGGTGAGAGGGAACTAGGGGTGGACCTCGGGGACCCCCTGCGCTCCGGAGCGCAAGCCCGGGCTAGTCTGCTCCTGGGAAGGCGCAACCGGAGCCGTCGTCCTGGGATGTTCCTGTGTCATGCCTCCCAGTCCCAACTTGCACCCCTGAACTGAGTTAGCGGTTCCTCGCCAGGACGACTTCCACCTCCTCTGTTGTGTCTTTAAATTGACAAAAGAAGGGGTATCGTCTGTATCCAGGACTTAAGCTTGTGACAGGGACTTAGGGGAAGTTATGCATACTTACACCAATGCGATTCCCAGCTTCAGCTAACTTTTTCTTTGGGTCTTTTAAATGGCGTTAAGCTATTAAGAGCACTGTGTGCTAAGCACCGCACCACACTGAGTCATATCGTGTGTTATCCACGGCCGTTCCAAGAAACAGATGTTGTTATCCTCATTTCACAGATGTAGAAATAAGCTCATTATCTGGCAATAATTAAGCACCAATCTATGTGCTAAGTGGTTTGTGTGATTCCGTTTAACCCACACAATCTATGAACTTAGGTAATAATCTTATTTCTACTTCACAGATAAGGAACTAAGAAGGTTCACATTGTTAATATACACTTCAGAGTATGTGTGTACTGTCATTTTGACTTTTTGGTTTGGGTGTCTTGTGTGGCAGTAGTAACTGTTTGTGGCTGTGTACTGGAAATGAATAAGTCTTTCCTGAAGCTGGGAAAAGGTGGGGTTTTTTTTTTGTTTGTTTGTTTGTTTGTTTTTTAAGCCATAGTTTATGTCCTGTACAAACTCACAATTTAGAAATGTGACCAACTGGGAGAAGGTAAAAATTAACTTACAGCCCTTTGTAGTGTCTTAGACTTAGTGGATGGAGGTGGGGGAATCATGCTTTATAAAGCATGTCTTGGCACAATACAAAGATGGCCAAGCAGGAAGGGGCTCTTACACTCTTCTTTGGGTTTGTTCTATATTTAGATGATAGAGGTACTGACAACTGACTCTCAGAAACTGCTACACCAGCTGAACACCCTGTTGGAACAGGAGTCTAGATGTCAGCCAAAGGTCTGCGGCTTGAAACTAATTGAGTCGGCACATGATAATGGCCTCAGAATGACTGCAAGACTCAGGGACTTTGAAGTGAAAGACCTACTCAGTCTAACCCAGTTCTTTGGCTTCGACACGGAGACGTTTTCCCTAGCTGTGAATTTACTGGACAGATTCTTGTCTAAAATGAAGGTATGTTTAAACTACAATATCCCATTTCTTAATTTTGCTCAGCACGTGTTTAAGAGATCAAATTGCAGAGGGCCGGAGATGGCTCAGGGGTTAGAAGTGCTTGCTGGTCTTCCAGAGGACCTGAGTTCAGTTCCAAGCACCCAGGTGGGCAGCTGGGGATCTGATGCCCCGTTCTGGTGCAAACACCACCCATATAGACATGGATACACATTAAAATCAATACTAATAAAAAAAAAGCTGTCAAATTGCTGGTTTAGAACTGGTATTCAAAAGCCATGTTCAAATGTTGTGGTAATGCTTCTTTCTCATAATCAAGAGTATTAATACGTCACTTACTAGTTGTATACGGAAAGAGAAAATTGTCTAACATCAAACAATTAATTGTAGTGCTCCAGTAGGAAAATATAGCTGTATTTAAAAACCTTCCTTGAGCCAGCAAAACGGTTCACCAGGTAAAAGCACCTGCTGCACATGCCTCAGATAGTCAATTCTGAGTCCTATCCCTGGAACACTCAATGAAAAGAGGGAACCAACTCCCAAAAGTTGTTCTCTGACCTCACACATGTGCCATGGCACACATCTGTCCTCACATCCACCTCTCTCCCTCACACACACACACACACACACACACACACACACACACAAATAATAATAGTAAAAAATGAACAGCCTGGCATAATGGTGTGCACCATTAATCCTAGCACTTGGGAGTCAGAGACAGATAGATCTTTTTTAGTTTGAGGCCAGCTTGGTCTACATAGTGAGTTATAGGCCAGCTAAGTCTACACAGTGAGACCATTTCAAAACATAAAATTTTTTAAAAAAAAATTAGAAATCTAAAAACTACGTTACATATTTTATATATTTGCGTGTGTATGGGCACACTCACGCTACATCATGTGTGGAGGTGAGGACCACTGCAGGAATTAGGTCCTGGGGATTTGAACTCAGGTCAGGGTTGGTGACCAGCATCCTTACCCACTGAGCCATCTCACTAGCCCTAATCAAAACCTTTCTTGATGGACTGAATATTTCCATTCATCTACACATGGTCATAGATTTAAAGATGTTTGTTGAAGTCAGAATGTTAGGTTGTGGTTAAGAATTAGGATGTATTTTTTTTTTTTAAAGATTTATTTATTTATTATGTATGCAGCATGTATGACTGCAGGCCAGAAGAGGGCGCCAGATCTCATTACAGATGGTTGTGAGCCACCATGTGGTTGCTGGGAATTGAACTCAGGACCTCTGGAAGAACAGTCAGTGCTCTTAACCTCTGAGCCATCTCTCCAGCCCCAGGATGTATTTCTTAATCACCACCCATATGTAAAAATTCTAATTCCTTTAGCCAATTGGCATTTGCAGCTTCAGTTTGCATGCAATAGAAAAGGAAGCATTGTCTGAAGGAGGATCATCTGTAGACTTATTCCCCAATAACTGACGAAATACTTGTGTGGCTTTCGAAGTTTAACTGTTAAAACTGAAGCTATCTACCCTATCTACTAAGTCACTGATTTCAAGTAGGGCATATAAGACTGACAGGCTCCTGTCCAAGTAGGGTAGATGTTAAATCCCTTGTAGCTAAGGTATGTGTTGCAGACACACTTTCATAATGGTGGCTCTGAGTCCTAGATTTCCCTTTGTGTTCTATTTATGGAGACATGGTAAAGACACGCTGCTGTTGTTTGTGCTTGTAGGTACAGGCGAAGCATCTTGGGTGTGTTGGACTGAGCTGCTTTTATTTGGCTGTCAAATCGATAGAAGAGGAAAGGAATGTCCCATTGGCTACTGATTTGATCCGAATAAGTCAGTATAGGTTCACGGTTTCCGACTTGATGAGAATGGAAAAGATTGTGTTGGAGAAAGTATGTTGGAAAGTCAAAGCTACTACTGCCTTTCAATTTCTGCAACTCTATTACTCACTCATTCAAGAGAACTTGCCATTTGAAAGGTATGTGAACTTGGTTTTGAACAAAAACAGGTTTGGAAATCAAAAGGGTACTGTTTGGCTGTTGCATACAGTTGGTATTCTCATAGAATTCTTAATAAAATTATCAAAATAAGTGTATGGCACCTGTGGTCCCTTGGACTTTGCTGCCTAACAGAAGTGAAAAGACAGCTGTCAGTAGTTTATTAAAGCCCCTTTCTTAAGATTAAAGGACACTTCAACTTCATAGAACCAGGAAATAAACATCTCACACAAATTTTAGACATTCGTAAGATGCAGAAATTTTTATTGAAATATATAATCATATTTGTGGTATACTACTGTTCCCTTAATGATTTTTTTTTACCAGAATAATTTAAAACTTGTGCTTAAGAAGTTTCTATCACTAATAGAAGAGAAATTCCTTTTCTGCAAATAATTTTCTATGAGTGTATATGAGTTTCATTTTTAAAACTGGCTTTAATACATTTCTAAAACTGTCTGCCAACTAGATATAATATTGTCTACATAAAATCAATCCCATTTTCTTTTTAAAGGAGGAACGATCTTAATTTTGAAAGACTAGAAGCCCAACTTAAGGCATGCCACTGCAGGATCATATTTTCTAAGGCAAAGGTAAATATTTTATAAGATTAAGTATAGTTACAGAGACCTATTTTTATGGTTGACATTTACTTTATATTTATCTTTTTCAGCCTTCTGTGCTAGCATTGTCTATCATTGCTTTGGAGATCCAAGCACTAAAGTATGTAGAGTTAACAGAAGGAATCGAATGTATTCAGAAACATTCCAAGGTATGTCAAGGTTGTAGCATCAATCCACTGTATCCACTATACTCTTAAAGCAAAGAAAGATGCCATGTATTGATGGGAAGCTTAAGTGGTCCTCCCCTGGTTTTCTTTGGATGAGAAAACACGTTAATGGGATTACATCTATTACCATAAATACAGTGGTACTCTTAATAATTCTTTTTATTTATGTACAGATAAATGGCCGAGATTTGACCTTCTGGCAAGAGCTGGTATCCAAGTGTTTAACTGAGTATTCATCAAACAAGTGTTCCAAGCCAAATGTTCAGAAGTTGAAGTGGATAGTGTCTGGACGCACTGCCCGGCAACTGAGGCACAGTTACTACAGAATAACTCACCTCCCAACAATTCCAGAAATGGCTTCTTAGCTGGCAAATCTGGTTGTTATCCTCTCTATACAGAAAATTTTCCTGTGTGATAATTTTCTTCTACAACTGAAGAATTGAAATACTATCTTCAATATAAACAATATGGGATTAAAATAGTAAAGGGAAAAAATGACTGTTGATCTAGTTAGTGAATATTGGAAGGCATTTACCATGTACAATGCACAGCAGTCTCAAGAGAAAGGACTTAGCAAACCTCTGTATGTTAACACTTTCGTCAAATTATTAGCTTAGGAAAGAGAATCCTCCAAACCTGAATTTATAAAAGTAGTTAATGAAGTAATATTTTTTAAATTACATATCACCTCACTGTAGCTTAAAGTTACATAAACCCAAGCAGAAGGATGAAACAAAAAGTTTGACCCACAGATGAACAAATTCAAGTCCTTTTGTTGTTAAGAAAACATAGTATGCACTTGGGTGATGTACTTACAAAGCGATACAGGGCAGAGAGTCTCCACATTAGGTTGCTGGAAATTGCTGAGGTGTCTCAATTCTGTATTTAGTATTTTATCTCTAAGCAGTTGGTCCATTACAAGGTAATTATATGCTTAAAAAATATAAACTTGATCCCCGATACATACACATTTTTGCCATCTAAATTTCTTAATCACAGCAAAGATTTATCTTTTTTATGATTAAAGCTAAATGTTGCCAGGCGTTGTGGTGTACACCTTTAATCCCAGCACTCAGGAGGCAGAGGTAGGTGGAAGGTGGATCTCCGTGAATTTGATGCCAGCCTGATCTACACAGTGAGTTCCAGGACAACTAGAGACCTATATAATAGAGAGACCCTGTCTCAAAAACACCAAAAAAAGAAAAAAAAAAGTAAATGTTGCTGGAAAGATGGTTCAGCAGGTAACGGTACTTGCCCCCAAGCCTAACAACCTGACTTCATTCCCTAGGACCCACATGATGGAAGGAGAGAGCAAACTTCCATAAGTTCTTCTCTGACATATGCACATGCCTCACCCCCCCATCACAACACAATACATATATGATCATGCATCTTAGATAAAATCAGTTCACCTTTAGTAGCTCCAAGTATGTAGACAGATTTCTGTTAAATTGGTTTTATGTTGTTTGCTTAGGCAGTAGGATTGCAGTAGCAACAACAACAACAAAAAAAAACGTTCCTGAAGTCTATCTCTGCCACTCTGACCATGAGTTTCCTATGGTACAGAATTTAAGCTATGAAACCTCAGCACATCAGCACGTTAGCAGAATGGTCTCAGTGTTGGGAAAACTGATTCCAGGTTTGGTAGAGCTATGCTTAGATTTGAATTCACCCACAAAACATTCAAATCAAGGCTAAAGATTAAATGTGAAATAAAACTGTGAACCTTCATTTTAACATTGATCTAACTTCCTAGATTGGATCAATATATATTTAGGTGGTATTGAAAATGGTAAACTACTTAATTTAAATATCAAAATTTAAATTACGAGGTTTACATCAAAACCAACATTTCACAAATGCACTTTTAAGGTATTATAAAGGGGTAATTTAAGCAGTGAATGGTTTCTTGGCACCCATAACCAAGTAATAGCTAATTTAGAGGTGGGATTTTTATTGCTATATGAGAATTACATTTAAACTTGTGGGTGTTTTATATAAAGCAGATCTCACAAGTTTTGAAAATTTAATATTTCTTTTAGAGAATAGGTTGTTTGTATCCATAATAAAAGAATAATTTTAGAGAATTGCTGCTTCAATCTAGTCCCATTTGAAAAAATTTGTTTCTACTGTATTAATAACTGGATGAATGATCACTGAAAATGTATTTATTGCACTGAACTTAGTTCAGTCTTGATAAAGCGCTCCAGAAGTTTTTTTTGTTTTTTCTAACCACAGTTTTTATAAAACTGCCTCTGCTTCTAATGTATTTTGTTTTAAAAGAAAGAGAATAATTTGCAAAACTTCTACTGTGTCTAAAGGGAAGTAAGGAGGCACTCTATAAGACCACCAAGGTTGTGTTCAGATTCTCAATGTTGGCCTTGAATGTATCATCTCCACTGTTATATTGTAGGCTGCTCCTCAGTGCACTGTGCAGCCTGAGTCCACCCAGAGTGGCTGTAACCGTTTTGACATGTAATGGATAATGACTACTGAAAAATAAACCAAAGAACAGGAGTATTTCATCCTTAACCTTTGTAAACCATGTTTCATGGGTAACTTTTCAGTTCTTTCTGAAGGCTGATATGCATCCATTTGAAAACAATGTTGATTTTGAGTGGACTGAAGTAAACTAACCAACTACCATTATGTTTGACTAAGGAATATACCTTTCAATAAAGTTGTTGAAATGCAATCCTTCCCTGAGTGTTTCTGTTTCTTTTGTAAGTACTTTAGCAATATTATACAATAAGCTTTCTTTATATTGTTTATTAATTTTACTAAAGTAAGATGCACAGAAGCAGAAAGAAGGGGTTGGGGATTTAGCTCAGTGGTAGAGCGCTTGCCTAGCAAGCGCAAGGCCCTGGGTTCAGTCCTCAGCTCTGGAAAAAGAAAAGAAAAAAAAAAGAAGAAGAAGCAGAAAGAAAATTTCTTTTTAAGAGTGTAGCTATCAAGCTGGGCATGGTGACACATGCCTTTAATTCCAGCACTGGGAAGGCTGAGACTAGTGGATCTCCAGAAGTTCAATGCCAGCCAAGGCTACATGGTGAAACCCTATCTCAAAAAATACAGTTCCACTATCACCTGGTTTCTTTTTCTTTTTTTCTTTTTTTTTTTTTTTGGTTTTTCAAGACAGGGTTTCTCTATGTAGCTCTGGCTGTCCTGGAACTCTGTAGACAGGCTGGCCTTGAACTCACAGAGACCCACTTGCCTCTGCTTCCTGAGTGCTCGGATTAAAGGATTAAAGACTTGTGCTACCATGCCTGGCTAATTACTTTCTAATTTAAAACACACACACACACACACACACACACACACACACACACACACACACAGGATAAGTATGTTAAATGTATACTAAAAAGCTGTATTTATGCATTATTGTTAATCAGGTTTTTAATTTAGATACACCACTGCTATGGATATTATTCACCATAAAAATTTACCCTTAGATCCCACCCACCTGAGGTTTTAAACAAACCATTTTACCTAATTAAATAATATCCAAGCATGGTGGATACTACTGGTGTTATTATGTCAACCTGCTTGGATCAAGTGGTAATTGTTATTGAAGAGAAACTATAATTTTGAACTCCATATTTGAAAATTTTTTATTCTTTGACAGTTTCATACATGTAATATAATGAATTTTAGTCACTTTCACCACCATTCCCATAATCCCTCCTACTACTTCGTGTGTGTGTGTGTGTGTGTGTGTGTGTGTGTGTGTACACCCACGTGCATTGCTTACAAGAACATGTCTGAGAAGAGCATGCCCTGACTCCCTTCTATGATGGACTGTGATGTGGAAGTGTAAGCAAAATAAACCCTTTCCTCCAAAATTTGCCTTTGGTCATGGTGTTTATCACAGCAATAGAAACCCTAAGTAAGACACACCCCCTCCCCCTAGTCACCACTGTCAACAGTCCCTTAGGGATGGGTGGGGCCTCATGAACCCTTTCCTTTTCCAAGATAAAAAGTTAATGGACCCAGTTCTTACAGCACTTAGAGTTATAAAGTGGGCATTGTGAGGAAATCACATTAGCTCCCCTTTCCAAGTACCTGAACTTTGTGTATTCCCAAATATAAGATAGTGAGTCTTTGGTTTTATTATAACTCACCTCATGTAAGTCCTGAACTGAATGAAGGTAACAGTTAACAAATGCATCAGAAACATAAGAAGTCAAGTGATTTGTACCCAGTACATACATGTATGGTGATATTTTATTTGTACTGAAATGTGATTTTATTTGTATGTTAATAAATAAAGTTGCTCGCGGGTCAGAGCTAATAGCAAGCCACAGCAGAAGCCAGGTGGTGGTGGCGCACACCTTTAATCCAGATCACATGATAGACAGATCTCTGTGTGTTCAAGGATACAGCCAGCATGGAGATACACGCCTTTAATCTCAATACCAACCATAGAAGACCTGGAGGTCTGTATAGACAGGCAGTGACGAAGAGGTCATGTGGTTGGGTTTACAACTAATGAGAAGGCAGAACAGACAGTCAATAAAGAGACAGATACACAGGAAGTAGGTCTCTTTCTGAGGGGAAGGACAATAGGGGCAGCAAAGGGTAAGAAAGGTGGTTTTAAGTCTCAGCTCTCAGCTACTACTCTGACCTCTTGGGCTTTTAACTCTGTATTTGGCTCTGTGTTTCTTATTTAATAAGATGGTTACATCTACATACATGGTTTTAGGGGGTAACATTAAAATTCAGGAGCTTCTGACTCCAGAGCCTTTTGCTCTTAGGATTCTCATATTCTGTCCCAAAGTGAAGAATTAACTCAACGTGAAACTGTATAATCCCCGTAATCCAAATCATATTCTGTGCACTACCATGATAGAATAATATAGGACTTTCCCTCTTTTATAATAACAAAATGGTTTCTATCAAATGTGCCATTACAAAACAACCTAGCAAAAATGTGCCAAGTTTTATATAGCCTTAAATGTGAAACTTATAATTTTCCTAATCCAAAACCAGATGAGATGTTTTTTTCCATTAGTTCAATGAATAGACTTGGGAGCAATCAAAACTGCGGAAGGAGGACAGTTCACAACCAAAGAATCACTAAATATATCAAAAATATATGAAACAAATGCCCAGCCATGAGAGGAGAGATCTTCAACTACATTTGGAAAACTAGACATTGCTCTTGGAAATCCATGGAACCACTAGAAATTAGTGGTGGTATAAAGCTGAATACCAGTAAATGACAATTGACTAAGCACTACATCTTAAAACAGCATGTGAACCTTCTCAGGTGAGTAAGGAACATTCCTCAAGACAGACTAGACCTTGTGCTGCAGGCCGCAAGAAGATGAAATAGATTCAGCTGTATATGATAAAGCTATACCTTGAAGGATCAAGGAATCCTTCTAGAGGAGAAGTCAAATATCAATGAATATTTGATGTTATTTGGCTTTTAATATATCAGCTGTTTCCTGCTATCAATATTCTTGTGTGCTCATACTCCTAGGCCATAACGGCAAACAGTGTAAGATTCTCAGACCTACTGCTGATCTGAACTAGGTAACACCCCTACAGAGACAATGCCTGTCTCCTAGGAGACAGGCAGATGTATAAATGCATAGCTTTGTTTCTCCTGCAAATGAAACTCACACCATCCCTTTCCTTCAGGCCTAATGGCATTGCAGAGCTACTGACTCAGGACAAAAGGGGTTTTCTGCACAACCAGGTGAAGACTGGGGCAGAATTCCTGACTTGGCTGGCCGAGGAAAGAGCAACAGGGAAAAGTTTTTGCAGATTGTAGGTAGATTTGAGTCAAGAGAGTAGGAGAGGAAGGAAAGATGGAGGATGGAGAAATGGAGGACAAGGATGAGGTCGAGAGCATAAGAGCTTAGTTATTACTAGGACTATGAGGGGGCAGGAAAAGAAGCGACAGAGAGGAGCTGCGTGTGAGGACGGAACTGAAGCTGTGTAGATAGAATTTTGTCTTAGAGAAATAGAGTGAACAAGATGAAAGAGCATGGTGTACAGATTCTTTTCCCTCAGATTACCCCCACGCCAGCCATAGTCTCTTCCCCAGGACTCTGGGAGAAATCTTCTCAGGGCAGGCCCCTGGGAAAATTTAGATATCCTTGGGTCTTAAAGACAAAAAAACTGAAAGTATACAAAGCATGTGTGCAGAAAAAAAGTAGAGTAACAGGCAAAATTCTAAGAACTTAAAAATGAAACTGCAGACTTCCCAACAATTTGTGGTTCTAAGGATAAGCCTCAAAATAGAAAAGTATTTTAAACAGAGTGAAAATGAAGTAGCACCATGTGTGGAATGCGCTAAATCAGTACTTGAACAGCAAATTACAGTCACTGCACTATTGACTAGGATGGTCTTGAGAGCCAATAAAGCTTCTACTTTAAGAAACCACGGTGGGAGGCTGAGTGAAACCCAAGTGAGCAGAAAGAAGCAAGTTATGAAAAAGAAGGGGTGATAAAATTAAAAACAAATTAACATAGAGAAAAATCAAAACCCCAAACTGGTTCTTTGAAAAGAGCAATAGCTGGTACTCTAGATTAACCCCGGTATTAGAGAGAAGAGATACTACCACAGACCCTGGAAGACATTAAAAGGATGGATGGCTGGTGAGGTGGCTCCGAGAGCAAAGGTGCTTGTCAACAAGTATGATGACCTGAGTTTAAGCCTCAGGACCCACACGGGCGGAAGACAGAACAGACGTCCTCTGACGTCCACAAGTGCTGGGAAACGTGTCTGAATGCACATTCAAAATAAATGAGTTAAAAAAGGAAAATACAAGAATAAAGAAGATACAATGAATAACAATACCTACAGAGTTATATTAAATAAGTTGTTGTGGAATATTTGATCACACTGTATGAAGATGTCTCTGTTTTACCTCACCTGCCTCAGGCACCTTCTGATTAGCTTAATAAAGAGCTAAACAGCCAATAGCTAGGCCAGAGAGGAGAGGCAGAACTTCCAGGGAGAGAGAAGAACTCAGGGGAAGAATCTGAGAGCAGGGAGATGCGCCATCCAGATGCAGAGGCGGATATATGGTATGGAGGAGAGGTAACAAGCCACTTGGCAGAACATGGATTTATATAAATGGGTTAATTTAAGTTTTAAGAGTTAGTTGGGAACAAGCCTAAGCTAAAGGCTAAGCTTTCACACTTACTAAGAAGTCTTTGTGTCATTATTCGGGAGCTGGTGGTCCGTCCATAGGAAGTACGGCTACAGTCAGTTCAAATTACACATGTCAAAAGACACAGAAGCCACCTAGACTGCCAAAATTTATGGGGCTGGAGACAAGGCAGAGTGAGTAGTTAAGAGAACTTGCTGCTCTTGCAGAAGACTTGGGTTCGGTTTCCAGCACCCACATGGCAGCTTACAACTGTCTGCAACTCTAGTTCCAGAGCATCCAATACCGTTACAGCCTCTGTGAGCACTATATACATGTGGTACACATACACACAGACAAAATACTCATACACATAAAATGAAAAAAAATTGTTTTTTTTTTAAAAAAAAGGAACTGCCAAAATTTAACGGAAGTGAATTACATAATTTGAATAATTTCTGATATTTTAAAAACTGAATATTTAAAAACTTTAAGGGAAAACTCATTAAGATTTTAAAAGGTTCACAAGACTTTAATAAAAGCTCTCTTCTAGACAGAACTGTTTCACAGTTCACAGTTTTATCAGGCCAGAATTAGCACATTAAGCCAAGAGGAAGATAACATATTAGATGAAGAAAAATTATCAGTATCCCAAATGAACACAAATCTGAAATGAATGTAAATATATAAACTGGGTGAAACTTATGACGCAGGGTTGGGGCATGCACGTTACAGAGAGTGCAAGGTCAGTTTTCTGTTTCCACCATCTAGGTCTCAGGGATCAAACCTGGGTCACCACTCTTGGTGACAAGTTCTTTTACCACTTTATTATCTCATAGCCTCTTTGTGTTTTGGGTTTGCTTTTCTGTGAAGGCAAGTTACAGCTAGAATTCTTGTGTTTATTTCCCATTTGTGTATCATCCTTAGAGATAAAGAAATGTTTATTCGCTGAGCGGTGGTGCCATGTCTTTAGTCCCAGCACTTGTGAGGCAAAGGCAGGCGGTTCTCTGTGAGTTTGAGGCCAGCCTGGTCTATGGAGCAAATTCCAAAAAGAAATGTTTATTCAAATCTGTGTAACAAGAGTGCCCCAACTCCCCACTCACTCATCCCCCACATACAATGGACAAATGTACAACATAAATAACTACATTTATATGTATATATATCCACAAAGATACCAGTCACTTATCACTAGAATGATTAGCCAACGATCAAAGAGCCAGCTAAGAACAGCTAAGTGTAGGCACCAATGTGGAGAAACTGACACCCTAAACAACATAGGTAAATGTGCAGCTGCTTTGGAAAACAGCCTGGCAGTTCTTCAAATGATTAAATTAAGGCACATGTGGTAGTTTGAAAGAAAATGGCCCCCAAAGGGAAAGGAACTATTAGGAGATGTGGCCTTATTGGAGTAGATGAGATCTTATTGGAGGAAGTACCAGTGTGAAGATGGGCTTTGAGGTCTCATACAGGCTCAAGTCACACCCAGTGTTTCAGACCACTATCTGTTGCCTGTGGGTCAAGATGTAGGAATCTCAGCTCCTTCTCTAGCACCATGTCTGCCTGCATGCCGCCATGTTCCTCCATAATGGACTGAACCTCTGAACTGTAAGCCACCCAATTAAATGTTTTCCTTTATAAGAGCTGCCATGGTCCTGGTGTCTCTTCACAGCAATAGAAACTCTAAGACAGCATATAACATAAATGTTCTACTATGTAAGTGTCTTAGGGTTAATACTGCAATGACAAAACACCATGACCAAAAGCAACCTGGAAAGGAAAGGTTTATTTGACTTACATAACCTGAATCACAGTTCACTGAGGGGAGCCAGGGTAGGAACTCAAATCCACCTGGAACCTGGAGGCAGAAGCTGATGCAGAGGCCAGGGACAATGTTGCTTACTGGCTTGCTCCTCATGTCTTGCTAAGCCTGCTTTCTTATACACCCAGGACCATGACCCCGGGGATGGCACCACCCACAATGGGCTGGGCCTTCGCCCATTAATCACTAATTTAAAAAAAGCCTTAATGGCTTGACTATAGCCAGATCTTAAGAAGGCTTTTTTTCAATTAAGGTTCCCTCTTATAAGATGTCTCTAGCTCAAGTCAAGTTAAAATAGCAGTGGCCAGAACAGTAAGAAAACACCTTAAGCACATAAAAACCAGCAGCACAAACATTTATAGCAGCATTATTCAGCAGAACCAAAAACAGGGAAATACCTAAACATACATCTTAAAAACAGACTAACAGTATGATAAGGCCATATAAGGGAATAGTATTCAGACATAAAACAAGCTTGGTTGTATTTTCAACAGACCACAGATTTTACGGTGCCATGTATATGAAACGTCTTGGACGACGAGATCTGTGCAGTAGAAGAGCTGGCTGGCGCAGGAAGGCACAACAACTGATGTATGCAAGACTTCTATTTGGGATGACGAAACTGCTTGAAAATTCACTAAGCCGATGGCTGTATACTCTGGGCATGCTTAATTATATACTTAGTAAGGGTGAGCCTAGATTATGTAAACTGTCTCAGCAAACACCTTTAAAAGGTTGCATATGATTTTGTTTACATTATTTATTCTAAAAGAAACAAAATTATAGAGAAGAGCTATAAGCAGAGACAGTGGTTTCTAGAGATGAACGCCAATAGTGTGACTACAAAGAAAAAATTTCAGTACTACTCAGGTAACTGCACTATTTTAGGGTAAAATGGGGAGGTGTTTTCAAATCTATACATGTGCTAAAATCCACCCAATTATACATTAAAAAATGATAATTTTACCTGTAAGTTTATTCAAAGTATTATTTAAAAGTATTATATCAAAGAGAACTAATTAAAGAAAAGAAAGCCTCTTCCTCCCAAGGATTTGTTCTTAAAGATAGTAAGGAATGTAAGCAAAATGGAAGGCATCGTAGAGTAGGTCAGCTGCTGAAGTTCAGTGCTGGGGCTCGGTCACGGAAGACAACTCTGCTCAGCACAGCCTCACACGTGGAGATGGCCTCTAGCAGGTTGTCAAGTACAAAAAGAGTGATGGAAACCAGACTACCAAAGTAAGTTCTAAATATACCAAGAGAGAACTAAAATAAATCCCATGGGATATTGTGAACCCATGGTTTCCAATATGCATGTGTAGGTCTGACATGTGCATGGTAAACACACTCCAGCACGCACACCTGAATAAACAATAAACAATAAACAATAAATTCACTATGTTGAAAAACAATAAAAAACATTTATTCACTAAAGAGAACTGGATTCTTTGATTCTTGGACTGGGGCAGGGAGTGCCTAAGTCTGGTAAGTAAGAAATTGCTCAAATAATGATGGAAACATGTCAAAGGACACAGAAGTCACCTGGATTGCTTTTCACTAGCCAAATTATACAATTTTTAAGCATCAAAGTAATGAGAATACTTTTTACCCACTGCATAAAACAGTAAATAAATTAAAAGTCTGGTTAGAACACAAGAGGTGTTTTAAAACTACTCTCCCACAAAACACCAAAAAAAAGTATTACAGTGAAGAAACCTAGCAAATACTCCCTTATTCGCTGACCATCACTCACCATCAGCAATAGGGTGGAATTCTTAATTCATGACAGGAGACAGTATTCAGGACCATTCCAGACAAACCTCATTCTGAAGACTCAACAGACAAAATTCCTGTAATTTTCAAAAGCACAGAAGCTAAGGCAGGCACAGGTGCATACCCATAATCATAGTAGCTGGGGGACCGAGGCCAAAGGATCACATGAGTTAGAGGCCAGGCTACCTAGCAAGAGTCTCTCGTGGAAAAATGTCAAAGCAGTAAAAGACAAAGAAAAACTGGGATTTTGCTTCAGACTGCAGTGAGCTCCAGAGCCAAATGCAGGGCTTTCATACTTAAAGGACACTGCTGGAACAGTTCAACATGAACGGCGTCAGGTCTGAGGACTAGACAGCAGTGCCACGTCCAGGCTGATTTTTAGCTTGAATGACTGCATTGTTGAGAAAACATACCTCTGGGAATCAAAACAAAACAAACCACCACCACCAACAACAACAACGAAAAACCAGTAAAAGATTGAGGTGACAGCATCATGTCGATTTATTAAAAAATAGTACAAGATTTTTAAAATGTTAATACTTGTAAGCTTTCTACACATTAGCCAAAGCTCTTCTGTATACTTTTGTCCTTCCTTAAACTTTCTCCAGCACTGTACTTCCCTGTATGGATTAGCATATTTAGACAAAGGGGTGCATAATTCTTACTCAGAAGTTTACTGAACATCATTCTTGCATCACACCAAAAAAAGGAAAAAAAAATCCCTGAAGGCACTTTTTCATTTCATATGATTTATAATCCAATGCTTTTGTAGTAAAAATACAATTAAATATGAAATTAGTAAAATGTAGCATATAAAACTTAACGCAGAACAATTAAAGTTACCATCTATCCACAGGACAGCTGCTATACCTATGTAAATCATCTCTCAATGGAATCTTTTAGAACCATACTGAAATACATTGTGCAATATGTTAACTGTAGACATCCGTATTTTTCATCCTTCATATCATCTGCTGCATTAAGTTGCCAGCACCTGCTGGGATCCACAAGGTGGAACAAAACTAAAGAATAGCAGTCATTTCTCAAGGTTTGAGAAATCTGGTCCACCCTTTGTGTAGTTCCCTGAGATTTCTGCTCCACTGAAGTCAAAACCAGGATTCTGAAAGACAGAAAATAGTAAGTTGTTGAATTCACAATTGACACATAAAAGAAAAGATACCGAACTTCACTGTAAGCACCTAAGGGGAAATGAAAACTAAGAGGCGCCTTTCAATGTTCAGATCTGTAAATATTGACAAGAGTGGTATGGATGTGACAATACCAGTGGCTGTACAGTGAAACATGTATTTCAATTTGCTATCTGCATAAAAAGATTCCAAAAGCTTTTTTTTCTGGGGGACAGAAGGTATTACAGATTGAACACAGGCCCAGGCCTCCTTCAAGTTAGGCAAGTACTCTACACTGAAGTATACCCATTTTAAATTTAATTTTTTTTCTTCTTCTGAAACATGGTATAGCTATGCTGCCCAGGCTGACCTTGAACTTGCAATTCTCTAGCCTCATCCTCCTAAGTAGCTGGAATTAAGGTGAATGTCACCAAACACAGCTAATAGCCGGCAATTTTTTGAAGCTTACTATAAGCCATGGAGAGTTCTAAGAGCTATATGTATATTAGCATATTGATGCACATTATATATTATGAAGTACTACTTCAAGCTTTAGACTTCTCTGGGAACAATTTCATTTGTTTAATGGACATTTACTGAGACCCTACTACTTGGAAAATACCATTAAACACATGCGGATTTCAAAAGTAAACAAATTAAAGACCTCTGTTCTAGAGGAGCTTATACTGTAGCAGGAAACCACAAATAGCAAACCATAAATAACAAACACAGAGCTCAGCAAGCTTGACTTGTACAGAAACAGGCAGTGATCATTTTACACTATGCAGACTACATGACTTCTGTCATAAACACTTGATATAAGAAACTGCTATACAGCTCTATTCGTAATAGCCAGAACCTGGAAACAACCTAGATGCCCGTCAACTGAAGAATGGATTAAGAATATGTGGTACATATACACAATGGAGTACTACCCAGCAGAGAAAAACAATGACAGCATGAAATTTGCAGGCAAATGGATGGAACTAGAAAATATCATCCTGAGTGAGGTAACCCAAACCCAGAAGGACAAACAAGGTATGTACTCACTCATAAGTGGATACTAGATATAAAGCAAAGAACAATCAGACTGCAACCCACAGAACCAGGGAGGCTACATAGCAGGGGGGACCCTAGGATGACTGTGGCTTATAATAAGTTTTGGGTTTACTCAATCATCGGGCAAGCCTCAGTGAAACATTTCACTATTAGGATAAAAACTTGTACTGTATCAAGCTGATAATAGGGAAAAAAAAAAGTTACTGTAGCCAGGTGGTGGTAGCCTATACTTTTAATCCCAGCAGTGGAGGCAGAAGCAGGCAGATCTCTATGAGTTCAAAGCCAGTGCTGTTCTACAGAGCAAGTTCTAGGACAGCCAGGGCTACACAGAGAAACGCTGTCTCAAAACAAAACAAAAAAACCAATCAACCAAACAACAAAAAAGTTACTGTGGCTGAAAAGATGGCTCAGCAATTAAGAGCACTGGCTACTCTTGCAGAGGACCCTGATTCAATTCCCAGCCACCACATGGTGTCTATAATGCCAGTTCCAGGGGATTCATCAGCCTCTTTTGGCTTCCTCAGGCACCAAGAAGACTCACGGTACACAAACACACACACACACACACACACACACACACACACACACACACACACAC
>CABHPP010111698.1:25216-35394 GCA_902168425.1 Peromyscus attwateri | reverse complement strand
GTCTGTGGGGAATCCTTGGGTGGGCATCTATCCAAGTTTGGAACTGGGGGAAATTGAAAGCCCATGTCTTACATAGCACAAGCATGTGAGGCAATGGCACCCTGTCCCCACATCTGTTCCTCAACAGATTATTATTCCTAATTGTGTGTGAGTGAGCTTTCACCTTGGGTCTGCAGAGTATGCTCTGGTTGGACAAAGCTGAGTATGGTTTCACCTGGCTTAAAAATTCTCCAAAGTAAATATAAAATATATATATATATATATATATATATATATATATATATATATATAATTCTCCAAAGCCCTAGTTTAAACACATTCTTACCCCAAACCCAATCATAAGGAATTTTACTACACTCAAAGAGCAGAGAAGAGAGTCCACCCAACTTTTGTGATTTTCCCCTCTATTTTGAGACCTAGAGAAAAGGGAAATAAAAATCAATTCTCAGTGTGCTTCTGAGAGTCTCCAGGGAAATTTTGCTTGGGGATACTGTAGAACTGAAACATTCACTTCAAGTGAGATTTGAGCATTCCCAATAGATTTCTGTTGTCAGGCTCCTCTGGAACCAGACATTCAGAGGCCAAATGAAACAGGAGCTCCTCTGAGACATAGCTCTCCATACTCAGCTCCTAATTCTGAACACTGAATCACCACTGGTAGGGTACCAATGCACACCTCATCAGTGTCCCAAACTCTTTTCACACTTGGACGCATTAACTTGTGAGGAATAAAATGCAGCAGTATCCATCCCCTTTACCCCCTGACACCCAAACACATTCTTCTTTCCAAGTGCCCATTTCAGTGAATGCCCTACCATCCTGTCACCAGCCAAGCTTCAAGCATGGCGGGTCACTTTCACCCTTATATCCCAGGAATTGCTCAGCCTTAACCACTGCATTGTATCCCAAACCTGTTCTCTTCATCTTTGTCCTCATGACTACTGTTCTATCAAGTTCTCATTGTCTGTCTCCTGAATGATGATTAATTCATCTCACTGGTCTCTATTTTCCTCCTCTATCTTTTTTTAATGTCCACAGTGGAGTCTCTAAAACAATACTCATCCACTTCTATCACTGTCTGCCTTCAAAGACTTTCAGTGGTTGACCATTAGATGAAGTGCCTTGGCACAGCCCACCTGTCTGGTCTGTATCCCGTAATCTGTGTTCCTTATGAGGTGGCCTCCTTCTGTTTTTCCTCCATCTGAAGGAGACTTCTCTCCTAGCTCATTTCAAGACAGCTCACACCACATTCAGGGGACAGTCCTGACCCTTCTGTTTGGAACTAGGGTACTGTGCTGGCTATTGGGGGCCAAGACTCGACAGCTTCCCTGACTTTTGAAGCTTGTCTCACATCATAGAGGCTGTAAGTCCTGAAACTATCCAGATTCATTTTCTGGCAGAGGTGGCATCATCTCTGCCCTCTTCAAACAAGGGCAGTAGTGAGGCAAGGCTGGTTAAAGCCCCAGTTTTCTAATTCTTTGAATTGGAATCCAGGGCAGAAGATGTTGAAGGCAAAAGAAAAGATTGTCATTATCTCAAGAGTGGCAGGGAGGTGCCAGTCTCGGCACTTACTCCATCTTCTCCTTCTTTGAAAGCCTGCATCAGATGGCCACAGCTGTTCTTTCCCAGCCCTCTCATTGGTTATATGATGAGTAGCTCTTCTTTTTTTGTAATACCGTCAAATAAATCTCTGCCTCTTGAAATATATAAAGTGGTTTCTGTTTCCATAATTGATATGTGTCCTCATCCCTTTCCAAGTGTAATTAGTATTTGTGTATCCAGCATCTTGTCTAGGGCCCAGCACTTAGTGTGTGCTAAATATTGCAATAACCAATGTCAATTGGATCATAAAAAAAATGAAAGCATGATTCTTGTTTAATCCCTAAGGCTACTCCACAGTGCCTGACTCTTGGCTCATTCTATGGTATCTGTTTCTCTCCACTTCCCGCTCTGTACAGCACCAGATCACAAATGATTGAGTAAAACACACACACACACACACACACACACACACACACACACACACACACACGCACACACACACCCTTTATAATACAATGGTCCTGGATTCAAATCCTACATCTGCTGCCAATTGTTTGTGGTCTTGATTAAGCAAGTTTCTCCAAGCATGCCTTCTGAAAAGTAAGAATAGTTTTGATTTCCAGAGGACTGTAGAGAATCCATACTCAACACTCAACAATTCCCTTTCCCTTCTGGGAAACAGGCATGTTTTGATGTGTGAGTGGCCTTAGAAATTCTTTGTGACTTCATCTTTTCATTTCATAGATGGGGAGATATTTATGAAATTACTAAGAGCACTCCACGTAGTTAAGAGGAAGATTTATTTAGTGGGTAACTTACAAATGAAGGGATAGGTAGGTGGCGGGTTCTGGAAAAGACGCAGCGCAGTCCAGCGGTGTTCTCTGGAGAACTCTCCTCGGTCTACCTCTCGCATCCAGGTCCAGCCAAACAAGAGAGCGCCGCACGTCCCGATCTCAGGTCTTCAGGCCCTCTCTTGGCCCCGCCTTGTAGGCATGATAGTTACGGAAGCCTCAATGGGGGTTGGAACTTCCAGACCAAAGCTGGAATGGCTACCCACTACAGGGAGACAGAAGCTGAAAGGACATTTGTAGTATTAGATGACATAGTTATCGGCTGATGAAACCGGGGCCAAGATAAATCTTCTGACTCCATGTGAAGTTCATCTTTCTCCTAGAAATAAAAGTGATGATGGTGATTGTTGAAATCAATATGACTATAGAAAGGCATAGGCCTTCCCTTTGTCAATGTCCCAAACAAAGAAAATCTGGGCCAGGCATGCCTTTCCTCCAGATGTTCTGCAACATAAATGTAGAATCAATGAGAAATCAGCATATTTGGTCACTATAATATGGCCTATTCCATGAGTTGACTTGTAGTCCATGGCATTGACTAATATGGGTTCATCAACTCAGACATAGTGGCTACTGGTGTAGCAGGCCAAAAGTAATGAGGTGTCAAGGACTCTTACTTGCCGGAAATGTGTGTGTTCCATGTAGAATTGAGAACTAGAGGCAGGGCTTCAGAGTTCTAATTTGCCAGGGCCAGGCATTGGTCAATGATACAAGCTCAACTGTCCCAGATACTACTTTTTTCATCTGGTGTTACATCACTTCTAGGACCAAAAGAGATGCTTGCCTAGGATCCTGTACCTGCTTCACAGGCTCCTAAAAGTCCTTTTCCCTTTATGTTCTCAAACTGATTCTGGGGTGTTCTTTGCACACAGCGTCTGTACTATGGTATGCACCAGATCTGAAACACGGAGATTTCCTCAGAGAAATGATACATTTTTAGTTCATCAGCACACAAAGAGACATGGAGATTCTAGCTAGGCAAAGAATATTTCATTTTCTTGGATTGAATTGCCAGGAAAGAAATCAGATGACATTGGTGCCACGCTGTGGCTCTCAAAGGATTTAAAAGCACTTGGTAGAAGGAGTCGGTGAGAGAGGTGATGGGCCCCATGCTTGACTGCTGGGTTGCCTGTGTATAGAGGTTGAAGTGAGTTTCCACAGATTAGAGAAGGGAAGATTTGATTGAAATGAGGAGAATATTTCAAGCATGTTTGTTGGGGTTTGGATGAGAAGTGTCCTCCATGGGCTTGTATATGTCTGATCACTTGGTCCCCAGCTGGTGACAGTGTGTGGGGGAAGTGATGGAACCTTTAGGAGATACTGCCTTGCTGGAGGAAGTCTGTCCCACTTTCTGCCCTTGCTCTACTTCCTTTGTATGGATGGAAATGTGAATATCAAGTTTTCTGTTCCTACACAATGTCTTGCCTTCTCCACTATTATTGTGGACTCCTAGCCCTCTGGCACTCTGAGCTAAAAATCATCCTTTTCTTTCTTGAACTACTTTTGCACATAGATATTTTCTCACAGCAGCAGGAAAGTAACACACACGTTAAGGCAAACTTCAAGGTATGATGCTTGTGAGTTGGAAATGTGGTGCAAGTTCTGAAGTGTGTCATGGAGTGTTGCAGGGAGGGAAGGGGGGTGCAGACAGGGTTATCATGATTGAGTGGGGTGTGGGTTAAGTGTTGGATGGATCTGCTCCTCAACATGAACCTCAAGAGGACAGGAACCAGTCTTGTTTGCTATTGTGTTAACCTATCCAGGACAGCTCTGAGCACATAATAGGACATCCATGGACATGTGTTGATAAATGATCATGTAAAAGATGCATTCTGGAGATGTCCTCTTTTCAGAGCAACACGGGTAAGTAGGAAACTGTGGATAATGGAGTATTTGGTGTCTCATTTGACTTCGTCGGTTGTTTGGGGAAGAGACTTGACAGAGGCAGTTGAAAGCAAGGACCACAAACATCTGGGCCTGAGCTGAAGAAGATAAGGGAAAGCAGCACAGGAGTCCTCCATGGCAGAAAAGGACGAGCCTCAGAGCACAGGATGTATGATACACCTTACGGCAGAGCCTGGTGGGACTCAAGGAGGCACCACGAGGTAAGTAGGAGCCAGAAGGCAGCCTGGCTACTGTAGGAAATGAGGCAAGGACAATGGGACTGGGATGAGCAGCGGAGATGGGGATCCAAGAGGAAGCCGGTGGTGTGGAGTTGATATTCTGCTGAACTTCCCCAAGTTCCTCTAGACAAGGCAAGAAAAGTTGAGGAAGAAAACTACCCTCACAGACGAAGCTCCTGAAGCCTTAACAGGGAGCAGAGCAGCAGTTAATCCGGCACAGGCCAGGATGTTTCTGGGGGTGCATATGGATGGTCACAGAGGAAAGTGGGGATGTGAGAAGAGAGGATTCTCCACACAGTTGATTTGGGTATGGCTTGCTCCCAAAGGGAAGGGCAGGGGACACCGATAATAGGAAATAGCGCCCCCTCCAGGTTGCAGAAGGCTCAAAGGAGACCTGTGAATGCAAAGGTTTTACAAATAGGGATTGGGCTTGGTTAAGATGGATCTTTGAATAAGATGGGTGGGTCTGGAATTATACCCGTGAAGATGCCAGTTAGTTTTACTGGCGATTCTGGTGAGCATGAAAGGAGGAATATTTTCTTTCTGCATCTCACATTTGTGTTCTCTGTCTCCTTCCCCCAGATGTCACCAGGCATCTGCTGTATCCCATGGCTGCCAGTTGAAACATGGGCTCCAAGAACATACTGTTGCTGTGCTAAATTTGGTGGGCTTGGGGCTGGGGCTGGGATATTCTTGTATATCCTGACTTTCAGATTCCACAAAACAGGGCCACGAGGGCCTGGGGACAGGACAAATCTGACCTCCTGCTTCAGCAGACACACCCACTTGGGGTAGACAGCTAGAGGTCAGGAGAACAGCTGTCCCCAGATACACTTCCATCAGAGGGGCTGCCCCCCTCCATGGTAATGCAAACTTCAGGGCAAGCTTTGATTTCTTTGAGTTTTAATTGTGAAAGGAAGGGCTCTAGCTTTGAACCTTGATTTCTCCTCTGGAAATTAACAGTGGAGGGCTTCACCAGGTTCAGGCTTGGGTATTTCGGGTGGCTGGTGTACTGTGTAGATATTTTTGTACCACCATGTGGTGTCTGCAGTACAGCTTCCTCGGCTGAGATCCACTTGACTCTGTGGCTTGAAATCTGAGCTGGGAAATACAGTCAGGATGAATTTTTGACCCAGGGTTCAGTGGGGGACTTGGTACAATATTCTCGAATGCATTGTTCTGGCCATTTCACGGGTTTCTGGAGGTAGCAGCTGAACCGCCCACCCACGGTTGCTGGTACTGGAGGGAGGCATGGCTGGGAGCAAGGAGAACAGAACCTTCCTTCTGGACTCTATCCCCTGAAAGGACCTTAGGCTTGGTATGTTATCCCAATTGGACAAGTGGAGAACAGCAGTTGGAGTCATGGCAGACAGCAATCCCTCTGTCTGGTGTCTATGCAGAGCACAGGCTTCTACTTGTATGCACCTGCAGGTTTAGTCTTCCCAAGCACAGTGGGTTACTGATGCCCAGAAAGCCACAGCAAAATGAGGTAGGAACACTAACAGCCTTGCAAACACACAGTAAGCCAAACTATAGGGCACCTCTTTGTGTTTGAGAGTGACACTCCAGCTGTACAGGCACTGGGGTGTAGGGGGTTAGTGGGTAGATACATTTGTGCAAAGACAAATGTGTTCCCATTGCTTTTTGTGGGATGTTTGGTAGGTGGACCAGGGTTGGGCTCTAGTTCCTCCTAGTTCCTCCAGGGAGCTCTTTTGTTCAGTGCACAAATTTGCACAGCCATACATAGCAGCCCCAAATACCCTGCCTTGCTCTCTGAACAGCAGAGAATCACTGCTTCTGGAATGGTGAACCATGACCTCTACTCTCTCAGTTCAGTTTCCCAGGGTTTGTTGTCTTCAAGTTGAGAGAGGGGAGTGAAGGAGAGCTCCTTCTTAGGGCTTCCTCATTCAGGAACCTTTGGGCCTTAGTAGGTTATCGGGCATCTGTGAGATCTGACTGAAACATCCTTGGGTCTCTTCTCTTGAGCATTTCCTGTGGCAGCCTCTGTCAGCCAGGGTCTTAGAGGACAGGGGGAGTGAGAGATGGATTACCATGTGCCGAAGTTTCCAATGATAATGACAATTCATATTTGTTCTCTGAACAATAACAACACAAGGGCTCCTGTTACTTAAAAATCCTCCCTTCAGAATGTAGGCTGCCCGCAGAACTTCTCTCTCTGTTTCCAAAGACTAAATCCCCCAGTTTTGTCCCCAGTGCTCCAACAGAACAGCAATTGCAGTCTTCCCTCACCCCTGGCCACATCTCCTGTGGATCCAACAGACCATCCCCTCCTAACCTCTCTCCCCCGACTAGTCACTGGGTCTCAGTCCCAACTCTAGCAGATACCCCTGCTAAACCACAGGCCATGCCTGCCAGAAAATCAGGGAAGCTGCCTACAGACCTTCTCGTCTCTCCCTGTTCCCCCAGACCTAATCCCCCAGTCCCATCCCAAGTGCTGCAACAGAACATCAGCTGCAGCCTTCCCTCCCCACTGCTCACACCTGTGAATCCTGCATACCATCCCCTCCTGCCTACCCCCCAACTTGTTGCTTTGTCCCAGCCCCCAACTTCAGCAGGCTCTACTTGCTAACCCAAAGGCCACTCCTCCCAGGGCAACAAGTAGGCTGAAGGCAGACCCAGGCCTCTCTTATTGCTCCTGAGATCCAACATGCCCAGTTTCATCCCCAAGCCTGTAGCAGGAAATCAGCAGTGCTCTCCCTTCCCTCTCTGACCCCATCCCCAACAGATCACAAAGACCTTCTACCTCAACCTTCCCTCCCCCAACTCATCCCAGTATCCCAGCCTCCAAAATCCGCAGGCATTCTCTGTGACTACACGAGCTGAGCAGGCCAGGAAAGCAGGCAACACACAGTCATCACACTCTAAAAACCCAGGGAGGAAACAAAAACTAAGGAACAACAAAAACTACCCGTCTTAGTTGGGGTTTCTATTGCTTCAGAGAAACACCATGACCCAAAGCAAGTTGAGGAGGAAAGGGTTTATTGGGCTTCCACTATAGTCCATCCCTGAAGGAAGCCAGAGCAGGAACTCAAACAGGACAGGAACCTGGATGCAGGAGCTGATGCAGAGGCTGTGGAGGGGTGCTGCTTACTGGCTTGCTCCACATGGCTTGCTCAGACTGCTTTCTTATAAAACCCAGGACCACCAGCCTAGGGATGGCAGCACCCACAATGAGCTGGGCCATCCCCCATCAATCACTAGTTTAGAAAATGATCCACAGGCTGGCCCACAGCCCAGTCATATGGAGGCATTTTTTTTAAACCAAGGTTCCCTTCTCTCAGATGAATATATTTTATGTCACATTGATGTAAGTCTAGCCAGCACACCACTGAACAAAGACAAATCCAAAAATCAACACCTAGATCTATAGTCATCCTAAACCCAGATGCCTAGACACCAGCATAAAAATACAATAACAGACAGGGCAATGTGTCTCCACTAGAGCCCAGCAGGCCCTGAATATTCCAACATAGCTGAAGCACAAGAAAAAGACCCAAAAACCAACTATATGAAGATGATAGAGGTCCTTAAAGAGGAAAGGAATAAATAAATATATCTAAGAAAACACAGTGTGAGGAAATGAAGAAATCCATTAAAGAAACCCAGGAAAACACAATTTGGAGGAAATGAATAAATACATTAAAAAAAAAAAACAAGAAAATACACAGTGAAGGAAATGAAACTGTTCAAGACCTGAAAATGGAAAAAGAAGCTATGAAGAAGACACAAACTGAGCGAATTCTGGATATGAAAAATTTAGGAATCCAAGGAGGAACTACAGAGGAAAGCTTCACCAACAGAATACAAGAGATGGAAGAGAGACCCTCAGATGTTGAAGAGACCGTAGAAGAAATAGTTAAATCTAAAGTCAAGAAAATGTTAAATCTAAAAAAACTACTGAAACAAAACTTCCAGGAAATGTGGGACACTATGAAAAGACAGAACCTAAGAAGATAGGTATAGAGGAAGGAGAAGAAATGAGCTCAAAGGCCCAGAAAATGTTTTCAACAAAATCATAGAAGAAAATGTTCCTAATCTAAAGAAGGAGATGCCTATAAAGGTACAAGAAGCTTACAGAATACCAAAGAGGTTGGGCCAGAAAAGAAAGTTCCCTGCCATATAATAACAAAACACTAAATATACAGAACAAAAAAAGAATAGTAAAAGCTGCAATGGAAAAAGTGCAAGTTACATATAAAGGCAGAGCTATTAGAACTACACCCAGCCTCTCAATGGAGACTCTAAAAGCCAGAAGGGCCTGGACAAATGTGCTGCAGACTCCAAGAGACCAAAGATGCCAGTCCAGAATACTATACCCAACAAAACATTCAATCACCAGGGGTGGGGCAAATAAGATATTCCATGATAAAGTCAAATTTAAACAATATCTATTTATAAATCTAGCCCCACAGAAGCTGCTAGAAGGAAAACATCAATCTAAGGAGGTTTACACGCATGAAAATACAGGGAATAGTTTCACACCAGCAAAATCAAAAGAAGAGAAGCATGCACATATACTCTCTCACATACATACACCATCACCACCACCACCACCAAAATAATAGTAATCAACAATTATTGGTTACTGATAACCTCTCAATATCAATTGTCTCAATTCCCCAATAAAAAGACAGACTAACAGAATGGATGTGAAAATAGGATCCATCCTTCTGCTGCATACAAGAAACACATCTCAACGTCAAGGATAAATATTACTTCAAGGTAAAGGGTTGGAAAAAGATATTCCAAGCCAATGGACCTAAGAAGCAAGCTGGTGCAGCCATTTAATATTTAACAAAATAGACTTCAAACCAAAAGTAATCAAGAGATGGGAAAAGACACTGCATGTTTAGCAAAGGAAAAATCCACCAAGATGACATTTCAATTACTAACATCTGTGCCCCAAACACAAGGGCACCCACTTTTGTAAAACACTATGACAGCTTAAATCACATATTGGCCACCACACACTGATAGTGGGAGACTTCAATACCCCATTCATCCAGATAAAAACTAAATAGAGGAATAATGTAGCTAACAGACATTGTAAACCAAATGGATCTAACAGATATTTACAGAACATTTCACGCAAGCACAAAAGAATATACCTTCTTCTCTGGACCACATGGAACTTTCTCCAAAATTGACCACATACTCAGACAGAAAACAAGTGTCAACAGACACAAGAAAACGGAAAGGACTCGCTGAATCCTGCCTGACCATCCGGATTAAAGCTGGATTTCCACAACAACAGAAACAACAGGAAGCCTACAAACTCATGGAAACTGAACAACTCTTTACTGAATGCAAACTAGGTCAAGACAGAAATAAAGACTTTCTAGAGTTCAACGGAAATGAATACACAGTGTACCCAAACTTATGGGACACAATGAAAGCGGTGCCACAAAGAAAGTTCATAACACTAAGTGCCTACACAAAAAATTGGAGAGATTTTGATTCCATTGATCCATGCGTCTGTTCTATGCCAATACCAAGCTGTTTTTATTACTATAGCTCTATAGTATAGCTTGAAGTCAGGATAAGATCTCCTGAGTAAATTGGGAGCATGTGGGGAGGACGGGGAGGAGATAAGGGGAGGTGGCAAGAGAACATGAGGGAACGGGATGGTCGCGTTGGAGAA
>CABHPP010111698.1:0-25206 GCA_902168425.1 Peromyscus attwateri | reverse complement strand
GGAGGTGGCAAGAGAACATGAGGGAACGGGATGGTCGCGTTGGAGAAGGGACAGAGAGGGAAAGCAAGAAAAGAGATATCTTGATAGAGGAAGCTATTATGGGTTAGGGAGAAACCTGGTGCTAGGGAAATTCCCAGGAACCCACAAGGATGAACCCAGCTAAGACTCCAAGCGATAGTGGAGAGGTCCCAGAACTGACCTTCCTCTGTAATCGGATCCATGACTACCCTAAATTGTCATCATAGAACCTTCATCCAGTAAGTGATGGAAGCAGATGCAGAAATCCACAACTAAGCACTGGGATGAGCTCCCAGAGTCCAGTCGAAGAGAGAGAGGAGGGATTGATTATATGAGCAAAGGGGTCAAGATCATGATGGGGAAACCCACAGAGACAGCTAACCCGAGCTAGTTGGAGCTCACTGACTCTGGACTGACAGCTGGGGATCCTACATGGGACTAAACTAGGCCCTCTGAAGGTGGGTGACAGTTTTGTGGCTTGGGCAGTTTGTGGGGCCCCTGGCAGTGGGACCAGGATTTATCCCTAGTTCATAACTGGCTTTTTGGAGCCTATTCCCTATGGAAGGATACCTTGCTCAGCCTTAATATAGGGGGGAGAGGCTTGGTCCTGCCTCAACTTGATGTGCCAGACTTTGTTGATTCCCCATGGGAGATCTTACCCTCTCTGAGGAGTGGATGAGGGGTGGGATGGAGGGAAGGTAGGGGATAAGTGGGAGGAGGGGAGGGAGGAGGAACTGTGGTTGGTATGTAAAATGGAAACAAAACTTTTAAATAATTTTTAAAAATTGGAAAAATCTCATGCTAGCAACTTAACAGCACAACTGAAAGCTCTAGAACAAAAAGAAAAAGTACACATACCCAATAGGAGTAGATAGCAAGAAATAAAATGAGGACTGAAATCAATAAAATAGAAACAAAAAGAACAATAAAAGAATCAAAGAAACAAAGAGTTGGTTCTTTGAGAAAATCAACAAGATAAACATTTATCCAAACTAACTAAAAGGCAGAGAGAGACTATCCAAATTAACAAAATCAGAAACAAAAATAGGAACAATAACAATAGACTCTAGGCACCGAGGAAATCCACAGAATTATAAGGAGATACTTTAAAAACCTGCACTTCGCCAAATAAGTAAGTCTAAAAGAAATGAATAATTTTCCTGATAGGTACAACTTATCAAAGTTCAATCCAGATCTGATAAACAATTTAAATATATTTTATAACCTCTAATGAAATAGAAGCAGTCATAAAAAGTCTCCCAGTCAAAAACAAAACAAACAAACAAACAAAAAACCTAGCGATAGACTATTTTAGTGCAGAATTCTATTCTATCAGACTTTCAAAGAAGAGTTAATGTCAATACTCAAATTATTCTAGACCATAGAAAAAGGAGGAACATTGCTGAATTCATTTTATGAGGCTACAGTTACCCTGGTACCCAAACCACATAAGGACTCAACAGAGAAAGAGAATTATAGACTAATTTACCTTATGAACATAGATGCAAATATCCTCAATAAAATACTTGTAAAGTTAATTCAAGAACACATCAAAAAGATCATCCACTATGATCAAGTAGGCTTTATCCCAGGGATGCAGGAATAGTTCAGTATACTAAAATCAGTAAATGTAATCCACCATATAAACAAACTGAAAGAAAAATAAAAACCACATGATCATCTCATTAGATGCAGAAAAGGCCTTTGACAAAATCCAACACTCCTTAATGATAAAAGTCCTGGAGTGGTTAGGGATACAAGGGATATACCTAAACATAATGAAGGCAATTTACGATAAGCTTACAGCCAACATCAAATTAAATGGAGAGAAACTCAAAGCAATTCCACAAAAATTAGGAACAAGACAAGACTGCCCACTCTCTCCATATCTATTCAATATAGAACCTGAAGTTCTAGCTAGAGCAGCAAGACAACTGAAGGAGATCAAGGGGATTGAAGTTGGAAAGGAAGAAGCCAAAGTATCATTATTTGCAGAAGATATGATAGTATACATAAATGACCCTAAAAATTCCACCAAAGAACTACAGCTGATAAACACTTTCAGCAAAGAGGCTGGGTAACAAGATTAACTAAAAAAAAAAATTCAGTAGCCCTCCTATATACAAATGACAAACAGACAGAGAAAGAAATCAGAGAAACAGTATCTTTCACTATATCCCCAAATAATATAAAATATCTTGGGGTAACTTGTATGATAAAAACTTCAAGAATTTGAAGAAAGAAGTTGAAGGTATTAGAAGATGGAAAGATCTCCCATGCCAATGGGTCAGTAGGAATAACATGGTAAAGATGGGTGTCTTACCAAAAGCAACCTACAGAGTCGACGCAATCCCCATCGAAATTCCAACACAAGTCTTCACAGACCTTGAAAGGCAGTTCTCAACTTCACATGGAAAAGACAAAAAACCTAGGATAGCCAAAACAATCCTGAAGAATAAAAGAACTGATCTGCCTGCTCTCCCACAGTACCATGCTGTATAATTCTACTTGTCTGATCCACTCCACCCATACCAAATTCATTCTTGTTTGTTCCTGCCTGCTCTCCAGAAAATCTCTTCTTCCAAATCCTCCACTTGCTGTTCCTGCTTGCTCATTGAGGCTTTCTTTCCATCTTGGGCAGCTTGTGCTGCTGCTACTCTTTTTTTTTTTCAGTTTCCCTCCACATCTCCTCCTCTGGGCTCTGGGGTAGTAAACTACCCCCACCCCAATGGGAGCCTAGTTATGGCCAGGAAGTGTATTTTGTTTCTATGTTGCTTTATGCAGTAGATCTTCTGATTAGGATATTTAAGTTGGTCATCTGGCACAGTTTCCAGGGAAACTTTTTGTTCATCTCTCTGTTGAAATGTCCCACCTATTCTGTGTGTATGGATGGAAATGTGGCCATAGTATGCTTGTTTATGACTGGTTTTGAATGCCTGAGTTTGCATGTTCCGTGTGCCTTGGTAACAGCTCAGCTATGCTCACAACCAGTTGCTTTGCTCAGGATTTGCCTCTGGGCTTTGCTGAATCTGATATAATGTCAGGAAAAGTTATTTTATGCTGTTCTACCTTATTATAAAGAAAAACAGCTAAGAAATTGAGTATGGTTTAAAATCTGTAAAACTTGTAACTCCAGGTTAAAAATGCTCTGGAAAACAACATGTGGTCTGCCACTACCCTAACTAAGTACAGCCAACCACAAAGGCAGCCACCATTTTGGCTAAGTTAAAAAGAGAGAGAGATAGGTGGGGCCAAGGTGGGGTTTCCACCTAAACATCCCAGACTCCTTGGGTATATGGTGCCCGTAGGCTTCCATCTAAACAGGGTGTCCAACCATTCCCAATTTCAAGTTGTACTACAGAGCTATGGTAATAAAAACCACATGGTACTGGCATAAAACCAGATACATTGATCAATAAAATTAAGTTGAAGACTCAGACATAAATCCACATTTGATAAAGTGAGTTTTGATAAAGAAGTGAGAAATACACACTGGAAAAAAAAGACAGCATCTTCAACAAATGGTGCTGGTCAAACTGGGTGTCTGCATGTAGAAGAATTAAAATAGATCCATATCTACTACCCTGCACAAAACTCAAGTCCAAGTGAATCAAAGATCTCAAAATAAAGCTGTACACTGAGCCTGATAGAAGAGAAAGTGGGGAACAGCCTTGAACTCATTTGCGCAGGAGAAGACTTTCTGAACAGAACACTGATAGTGCAGGCACTAAGATCAACAATTAATAAATGAGACCTCATGCAACTGAAAAGCTTCTATAAGGAAAAGGACACTGTTACTCAGACAAAGAGGCAGCCTACAGAATGGGAAAAGATTTTTACTGATTCCACTTCTGATAGGGGACTAATATGTAAAATATATAAAGAACTCAAGAAATTAAATATTAAAAAAAAAACATGGGGCTGGAGAGATGGCTCAGCGGTTAAAAGCCCTGGCTCCTCTCCCAGAGGACCCAGGTTCAATTCCCACACCCACATGGCAGCTAAAAGAAAAAAGAAAAAAGAAAAAGAAAAAAAAACCCAAATAGTCCAAATAAAAAATGGGGAACAGATACAAACAGATAATTCTCCATAAAGGAATCTCAAATGGCTGAGAAACACTTAAGGAAATATTCGACACCCTTAGCCATCAGGGAAATGCAAATCAAAAATACTTTGAGATTCCATCTTATACATGTCAGAATAACTGAAATCAATAACACAAGTGACAGCTCATTCTGATAAGGAACACTCCTCTATTTTTAGTGGAACTGCAAACTTGTATAGCCACTATGAAAATCAATATGGAGGTTCTTCAGAAAGTTGGGAATTGATCTACCTCAAGACCCAGCTACACCAGTTGTCTTAGTTAGGGTTTTATTGCTATGAAAAGATGCTGTGACCACAGCAATTCTTACAAAGGGAAACATTTAATTGGGTCCTGGCTTACAGTTCAGAGGTTTAGTCTATCATCATGGTGAGAAGCATGGTGGAGTGTAGGAAGACGAGGTGCTGGAGAGGGGCTGAGAATTTTACATATGGATCATCAGGCAGTACAAAGGAAGGGTGAGCCACTGGGCCTAGGTTGAACTTCTGAACTTCAAAGCCCACCCCTGGTGACACATTTCCTCCAACAAGGCCACTCCTCCTCACAGTGCCACTCTCTATGAGTCCATGGGGGTCATTTTCATTGAAACCACCCACTACAATACTCTTGGGCACATACTCAAAAGATGCTCACTTCATCCTACCACAAGGACACTTGTTCAACCATGTTCATTGCAGCTTTATTCATAATAGCCAAAAACTAGAAACAACCTAAATGTTCCTCAATAGAAGAATGAATAAAGAAATTGTGTCACATTTACACAATGGAGTATTACTTAGCTGTTAAACATCATGAAATTTACAACCAAACGGATTGAACTAGAAAAAAAAAGTCATCTTGAGCGAGGTAACCCAGACCCAGAAAGATAAATATGGTATGTATTCACTTATAAGGGGATATTAGCCATTAAGTAAATGATAACCAAGCTGCAGTCCATAGATCCAAAGAGGTTAGATAAAGAGAAACGGTCTAGGAGAATGCATGGATCTTCCTGGGAAGAGGAAATAGAGTAGATTTTATAGGGGATGGGTGGGGATGGGAGCATAGAATAATTAGGTGGGGGAGGAGGGAGAGAATGTGGGGAGAGACTGCTGGAATTGGGGGGCCTTTGGGGTTGGTTTGGAAACCTAGCACAGTGGGAACTTCCTGGAATCTATGAAGGAGATCCTAATGAGGACTCCTAGTAATGGGGGATATAGAGTCTCAACTAGCCATCTTTTATAGCTGAACCTGACTTCCAGTGGTGGCACTAGGGTGTATTCAGTTGAGTTGTTGATCAAAGGAATCTCATGGTAATACCCAAATAACCCAGGCTGTTGCTATGACAAAAGACTGCTTTCTGCAAACTGACAGTGGGGTCCCATCGCAGAGGACAGCACCCACACAATTCATTGAACATGGAGAAGTCCAGCTGGTGCCTACATGGAGCCCTCACTCCTAGTTCTCTTTGGTGCAGGAAGTTTCTCTTCAGGCTAACAAAAGAGACACGTGGACTCCTACCCAGCCACAAAACCTTTGACCTACAATCTGTCCTGCCTGCAAATTATGCTAGGACAAGGGTGGCACAGAACTTGTGGGAATAGCCACAGAACTTTTAGGAGTAGCCAGTGTCTGATTTGACCTAAAGCCCACTCCATGAGAGGGAACCCATACTTGACACTGCTTGGGTAACCAAGAACCAGAGACTAGATAGCCCAAAGACCTAGGGTAAAACAGAATACTACTGGTCTAAAAAAATTAATAAAATGATTCCTAATGATATTCTGCTATACTCATAGATCAATTCTTTATCCAGTCACTATCAGAGAGATTTCCTCCAGCAACAAATGGGAACAGGTACAGAGAATTACAGCCAGGAATTATGGGGAGAGAGAGTCTAAATTAGAAGTCTTCATCAAACCCTCCCCCTCAGAGTGCAGGGGATCCTGCAGAAGAGGAGGAGGAAAGATTGTAAGAGCCAGAGGGGATGGAGGAGACTGGGAGAACAAGGCCCTCTGAAGCAACCAAGCAAGGAGTATATGAGCTCACAGAGACTGGAGCAGCAGGCACAGGGCCTACACGGGTCTGTACCAGCTCCTCTGTATATATATATATGTTATAGCTTTAACTTGGCATTTTTATGGGACTCCTGACTGAGAATGAGTGGTTCTCTGATCCTTGTGCCTGCTCTTGGGACTCTTTTCCTCCTGTTGGGTGGCCATGCCCAACTTCGATATAATCGTTTTTGCTTCATCTTATTATATTTTATTTTATCATGTTTGATTGTTATCTCTTAGTAGCATTTTCTTTTCTAATGAGAGACAGAAAGGGAGTGGATCCAGAGGAGAAGGGAGGAACTGGGAAGAGTAGATGGAGGGGAAACTATAATCAGGATATATTGTATGAGAAAATAATCTATTTTCAATAAAAGAAAAAAAGGTATGTATGGGGGACTCCTCCCTTTATTAAGGCAATTTTATATCATGGCCAAAGAGTTTACATTGTGGTCTCTGACAAAAATAAGTGCTATGTGAGCCTGTACTTGGATTCATTAGAGGAATCACTTTTGTGTCTCCCTAACTCTGTCACTCTACCTTAGCTGTAAAATCTGATCTGTGTAATGGGGACACACACAGACTGCAGGAGCCTCATTAAGACAAAACCCTAAGGGGAATGATGGGCTAGGGGGGATGCAAAAGTAATTAAACTAGGGTTTAAGTAAAAGTACTAGCTCAGTGGAATGGCCAAGCCTGCTCTGTAGAGGTATTTAGTTATAACCTAATCACAACCAAGAAGGATTCCTTAATCAAGGACTTGATGAGGGGACATAGACTTGAACTTGAGCAAGCCCAGCCCAAACTCAGAGAAGACATTGATTCTCTTGGCATAGTTCTGTATAAACGGTAAGAGGTTGGTAGTGGGTTTTGGCCTCCGTATTCAGTTCCTACAAGAACTTAGAACTGGTATGTCAAGGTGTCACCTTTAGGCCTCTCCCATTTGCATAGCTGTGTCCTTGTGGCCCAGAGCAGCCTGCCTAAGAAATCTACATTTTTTTTTTCAGACACTCAGTGCCAAGTGTCCTTGACTGTTTCTGTAAGTGTCTGAATTCCTCACTAGTGCAGCCTTGGGAGGGATTCCCGTGTCTCCCCTGAGCTGGGCATTGCCTGGTGCCTGTGCAGTCGTTCTGGGAAGCTGCTGACACTGCATGTTCCTCTCTCTGAACAGAGTGCCTGGTGCTGGGTTGCGTCTGGGACTCAGGGGACCCTAGGACACTATGCCTGGGAAAATTTAGGGAAAGCTAAGATGTGCTGGTCCCCGTACTAAATGATCCCAATTCTCCTATCACTCTAGTGTTTGTGGCCAATGGCAACTCTTCACTTGCCAGGATGCCACTTCATTTTACCATCCTGTCCTCTCCACTAACCTTTTGTGGGATGGAGCTTGGGTGGGAACGTTGAATTATAATAGGTAAATAAACTCCCCTCTTGTGAGTTAGCAGCAGAGTCAGCTGAGGGTTTGCTGTTGTCTGCAGGGCCCTGCTGAAAGGCTGACTTGGGACACCCACCATGCTTAGAAGTTACATTGTTTCTCTGGATTAGGCTAGCATCTCTGTTCCCTCTATACCAGCTCCAGGTTCCTCTCTCAGTTTAGATTTATCCCCACCAAACATTTGGAGACTGGTCAGGGAGCTACATCATTTCCTCAGTTTCTATTGTTTCCATGTAGCCCTGGGATGTTTTGAATTTTGTTTCCTTGAGTGTTTGGAGGACTCTGGTCAGCTGCCACAGTGCCTCTAACCATATGGAGTTTTCCAGTGACTTTACTAGGCAGAGGCAGCCTGTGTGGATTCACATTTACTGGGGCAGTCACACAGCAGTGTATCAGTGCCTATGGACTTAGCAGGGGTAAGTAATGGGCTGATACCATCAGCTCCAGGACAGAGGTAATCTGTTTGCAATTCCAATTGTGCCAATTGTACTTTTTAATTTGTATTCTGTGTTGCAAAGCCATTCATGAGAAACACATTTTAAAAATACCATTGCTATAAAATTTGTTAAACGGAGTGTAAACCTTTTGTCATCCATCTATTCTAAAGACCTCTTTTTCTGTTTTTAACTGAAACATTTTTTTTCACTGCCACCTGGCTCCAGCGTTGGGTCACAAGCTAATAACGACTCTGCCTTGAAGTGGACCAGTCTGCTGCTGTCCGTGTTGTGAGTTGGGTGGTGGCAGGTCTCCCATTCCCATGGCTGCAGCGGGAAGCCCTGCATCTTCATTATAGAGCTTTCTTCTTCACTTTATCTTGTGTCATCAAGTGTGATCAGAGGACCAGGAGGGCTGTGTTCCTTGGAAGGAGATTTCAGCCACGAAAACGTTTGGCTTAGTAGTCTCCAGGGAGCCCTGTGCCTTCACATAGGGGTATTGCTCTGCACAAATGCTACCTGAGCAAGAAGGATGCTGTTGAGACGAGAGTTGTCTCAGGGACGGAGCAGATGGTCCTTGGGTTTTCAACCGCAGCTCCCTGGAGTGTAAATGGTTTCACTCCTTGTTTTTTTTCAGAGGTTGCAATCTGCAGGTTAGAGTTTATAAATTGAGGATTTGGAACTGGGTGTGCCTCTTTCTAGGCACATCCATTAGAGTGGGCTTCAGAAGTTACTTGAGAAGTAACTCAGCCTCACCTTGTCTCTTAAATGGAGATGATGTTCACTGAGAGCCACTAAAGATGGAAAAGTGGGTCCCAAAGTCATTTCCACAGCTGGTTTGACAGCAGTGAAAATATTTTGGCTATCTCTGCAGCCCCTGGGTTCTGAGGACACACGTAAGAGCCTGTGGCAGTACAGGAAGGTCACTGCAGCCAAGCTTTGAGAGCCAGGACATGGAGACCACCTCAGGCTCCTGTGGTAGGATGCTGCATGTCGCAGTCTGGATAACTATTGCCCGGTGTTGGTTTGTCCCACTGTTTGCATGGCTTTGCCAAGCAATCCTTCCCTCATCCAGCCCTTTGAGGAGAACAGGTTGCTAACTACACAGGTGTCGAGGGGAAGATCACTTGGGGAAAGAACGTAGTCTTTCATGGAATATCTGGAAAGCACTGACATTCTGATACACCCCATGCCACCTTTTCCCTCCAGTTTTCCGAAGAGCCCTTGGAAATCTGGACTTCACATACTTGCCCTTTGAGGGTCTAGAAATGGATTGCTGATCCTGAGTTGTTGACCCTAGACTGGTGTGACAAGGATCTTCCCAGAGGCCTGTAATCAGCAGCCTCTGATTACAGAGGAGTTGGCTTTACCACCGGCAGAGACACAGACCAGTGGGGGCAAATCTTAGCACCAGAGACCAGGTAGATCCAGGATGGGCCGAGTCCTCCTTTTAAAACACTGTTTCTATTTCCAAGACCTTAGCTACAGTTTCACGGCCCAGCCACAGCTCCTGAGACTTTTCTGTGATATCTAAGTGCTTCAGACATTCAGAGAACCATCACCCCGGCCCTCATCAAGTTCCTGGCCAGGGAGGGAACATCGTGAGCACTCTGTGAGGCCTTGCTGTTTTTGGAGGAGCCTAACAAGATCCTGAGGGATGAGCAATTCTCCTGAAAGGCAAGTTTCTGGTCTGCAGATAGAAATTTTCCCAGAGAAAAAGAAAGAAGGTTATCACTGAAAGGAAAAGATAGACTCAGGTTTAAGGAGGTAGAGATGGGGTGGTATGTCTGAGCAGCTGGAGATCATTTGCAACAGTTAGAGGGAAGGCATATGCAAGGGTCATGAGTGAAGACTGGAAAGGGGAACTGTTGTGAGTGGGCAGAACACAGGAGTTTATTCAGAAGAAAACGGGGATTCATTGAATGACTTTATGAAGAGGAAAGACATGGTCGTATTCACTGCAGAGGAAGTTTATCCCATGGCGTGGCGTATAGGGAAGGCATGGTGTTGATCTGAAGTGGGAAGGGGCAGAGACAGGCAGTTAGTAAAGCAGAAGCATACTAACAGGCTAGGAAAGATGATGGGGATAAAAGGGCTTGCTGCACAAACATGAAGACCTGAGTTCAAATCCCCAGAACCCACACAAGAAGGCAGGTGTAACTGGGGTGCCTGTAACTCCAGCATTAGGTGAGTGATGAGGAAGGAGTATTGCTGGGATTGCTGCCACCAGCCCAGCACCAGGTTCAGTAAGAGTCTCTGTCTCAAGGGAATAAGGCAAAGAGGAATACAGCAGGACACCTGTGTCCTCCTCAGGCCTCTGTGCATGCACCTGGGAACGTACCCAGAAATGCACACATGCACATAATACACGCGCGCGCGCGCGCACACACACACACACACACACACACACACACACACACAAACACACACACATAAACACACATGTACACATACATATATACACACATACATACACACACATACACACACACAAGATCATCTGAATTTCTAGGTCAAATTACTGAAAGATTAGTGGTACAGGATTTCTATTTGATATTTTAAAAATATTTTATTTTTATTAAAATAGTAAAATATAATTACATCACTTTCTTCTCCCATTTCTTTCCTCAAATGTATCCCATGGCTCCCTCCCTCTCAAAATTATGGCCTCTTTTTCTTTGATTATTACTAATATATATATATATATATATATGTGTGTGTGTGTGTGTGTGTATGTGTGTGTGTATGTATGCATAAATATGTACATATGAGTGTGTATATATGCATAAATAGATAATGCAATCTGCTGAATCCATTATTGTGGCTTGGGCACATGTAATTTCAGGGCTGGCCACTTTGTGACACTTGTATTGGTTAACCAATGGGGGTTCATCCTTGGGAGAAGCTAATTCTTCCTCTTTACACAGTTAGTTGCCTGTAGTTATGTGTCTAGGGTGGGACCCTGGGAGATTTCCCCCTTCAGCATCAACATGTTTATTGCTGCTTTAAGTCTTATTTAGGTGGCCGTGTTGTTGAGGTATCTCGGATGTAGCTTCCTTGTCATTCCTAGAGACATTCTCTCACAGCAGACTTCCTGGTCCTTCGGCTCTGTCTGACAATTTTACAATTTTTCTAACCCCTCTTCCTCAATATTCCTCAGATACAGGAGCTGTGTTGTAAATGTATGTGTTGGGGCTGGGCTTCCCATGATCCGTTTGTCTCTATTATAACCACTGTGGTTTTCTGTAACAGTCTTCGTTTGTTGTAAAAGAAGCTTCTTTGATGAGGTGAGAGCTGCATGCCCCTGTGTGGACAGCATATGCTTCAGAATGCAGTTAGGAATTGTGCTGGTCAAGTAAAGTGGTAGCATTAAGTTCTCTTCTACGACCCATGGCCTCATCAGCCTTAGCTAATGTTTTAGTACCAGGCATAATTTCCCTTCTATAGAGTGGACCATAAATCCAATTAGACAGGTATTATTTATGGTTGGTTACCAAGATGTGAATGCCACCAGTGAATCTTTAGGAATATCTTGACCTCTTGGTCATTGTTGTACTTCATAGGTATCAGAGCTGGATAGGACTATTGATTATGTACTGCCCTTGGCAGTTTATATAACAGTACTTTATGGTACTATGAAAGCTAGACCTCAGAGAGGGGAGCTTTCAGGTCAGATGTAGCACGACTCCTCTGAGTCCCATGTCTGAAGGATACAGAGAGGCGACTAAGGGCGACAACAATAGCTTATATTATTTGAGGAGTCACTTTGAACTACCCTGGCCCACAACTCGAAAGGATTTTTCTCATGTCTGTTACTGTGGTTTTTGTTAGATAGTCTATGTCTCTTGTGGGGAGCATTGTCAGCCTAAGAGGCATAATGTTGTATATCATAAGTGTATCTGTTGGTATGTGTATGTGTGTTATGTATAATTTTAGGTATATATAAAATAATAAGAGTCCGTGAAGCTTTACCAAATGTCTTTGGTGTTATTTTTTCATCCTCCCTTCCCCCCTGCCCTTTGTATTGACTTCCTTCCACTATTCCCCATTTTGCCCATTTGCCCCATATTTGATTTTCCTTAAATATTACATTTTCTGGTATAATGTTCTTTCATCTATTTTCTGGAATATAATCATTGTGGGCATTTTGATGTTAGGATCACTTATGGACTACTTATAATGACACAATTTTTCTTTTGGGTTTCCTTGATTGGATCTTCTATTTTGGTGTGTTTGGCAATTTCTATTGGATTGTAACAATGCATTTAAAATGTTAACATGAGAATAAGTCATTATTGTCTCCTCCTCCTCTTCTATTTAGTTTGGATCTTTAATGAAAACTATAAACAAGTATGAAGTTCAAAACATTGTCTTGCTTGTCTTTGAGTCAGGGTTGGGGATGCCCATGGGGAAGAACCAGGAACTTAAACAGATCCACTCAGTCACAGAATGGAAAACTGGTGGCTAAGACCAGTTTCTTTTTCACTCAGCTGCATGTTGGAGATCTCATCCCAGATGGAGAACAAACATTCAGACTCTACTCATGGCATCTCCAATAATGTCCTCCTGCCTCTGACAGCATGAGAAGTATGGCCTCAGGAATGTCCTGTGCTCACACCTCTGGATTGGCCCTTGGGCTATGTCCACCAGATACAAGCTGTCAGCCACTTCCATCCTAGTATTATATACAGCAGAAAGGTAGGTCTGAATTTCACAGAGTTGAGGGAAATCTCCAAGGGGTAGAGGCCTAGGGGGAACCTGCAAAGTTTCAATCCCACACCAGACAGCTACGCACGTTATAGGTGAGCCATTTCACATTGCCCCAGTCTCCCCAGGTCAGAACTAGAAAAGGAGTGAATCATCTTTGCACATAGATGGAGTGTGGGGAAGACATTGATCAGTGAGGACTTTTCTGTTGCTCCTTTTTCTGTCCCTGAAGACATACCCCTTCTTGGGACATAACTGAACTGCTGGCTTTCTACCATGGCAGTATACACAGCAGGTGCCATTTCAGCTTTTGTCTCCTGACCACCCTGAAGCTGTAACATTCTGTGTTAAGACGTGTTCCCTAACCTGGAAGCATCTCTGTACTTCATCCAAGCATGCAACTTTGACATCACAAAATGATGAAAAAGGGAAAGCTATGCGTGAGTGTACTTGCTCCCTCCCTCTCCTCCGCTTTCTCTTCTCTCTCCCTTTTCCTCTCCTCCTCTTCCCTCTTCTCCCTCCCTCCTCCCATTTATTTCCTTCAGCTTCTTGGGTTTCAAATTCTTCTTCTTGTTCCTCCTCCTCCTCCTCCTCCTCCTCCTCCTCCTCCTCCTTTTCTCTTGCATTCCAGATTCAGTCTGTCCAACCCAGGAAGGCTGCTATGAGCTCTGGGTCATTGTTTTATATTTTCTATGCCAAGTATGAATAACTGACTCAAAGAGAATGCAGGTTGCAGATGCAGGGCTCATCACAAAGTGTTTCATTTCCTTGATATTCTGGTCGCTATAGTCATGGATGCTTTGGTTACTCCCCGAGGCTGTTAGACAGCTGTTTTGGATCATTACAGAGCTCTTATGGTTTTTCTTTAAGAAGATTAGGGTGCCATCTACTCTCTCTTAACTGGGAGTGTAGAACTGTTTCGTAGATGTGTAAAACATAAAAATAAGAGTCAAATTCTCATATTTACTAGCTTAAACAAACAGAAACCAAAACAACTCAAAATTTGTTCATCACAATTTAACCAATGAAACTAACCAATTTAACCAATTCAAATTTTGTAAAATAAAAACAGTACAATAAAAGTTGTTAACTTAGTATGACACAGGATGGATTTAAATATGTGAGCGCAGGTTTTGAATCAACTGAGTGATGATTCAGTTCTCACATTCATTTTATTTTTTCCAGCAATTAAAGATGTTAAACTCGAGTTGAGTTCATGTGCTGTGATGCTCTTTAGCCTTTGCATAGCATAAATATTATATTTATGCAAGGCTTCAAATATGTTCTTTTATCTTCAGGTCTGGGAAATTAAAAATAGTATTCTTTGATACCAACACAATGGTAGAGATGAGTAAAAACATCGGCAATAGGATGGCAGCTGGTTCTAGCATCTGAGTGGTCTTCTTAATATTTCAAAATTACTATGTTAATATTCTTAGATGCTATTTGAAATGAAAACACAAAATTTAAAAAAATCACCTGACTGAGGCTCTAAGGACCCTGTGGATATGACAGTGGACTTCAGTTGAAATGGCTCAGCCATAGAACCGAGTAGGGCCATGTGTCATAAATAGTTCTGCCTCAGTCCTATACCTTCCTCTGTTCTTTGTACAGCTCTTAACTCCCCAAGTGAGAAGTGCACCTGGCTAAGATCCCTACAACTCTGAAATTTCCAGGATCCCTGTGCAAAGAGATAAAAGATAGAAAGAGGAGGGGGACAGGCTCAGGAGTGGGCAAGCAGGCAGACAAGACCTTGCTGACTTGTGACTTCACACAGGGATGGCAAGGCTAGGGGAATGCCAGGCTGGCTGCTTGCCACCCACATCCACAGCATCTGTGTTTCTAGAGAAGGCAAGACTCTCCCACTCTTATTTTGGAGTCTGTGACAACAGAAGCAAGTGCAGCAGGGGACCCTGCTTTTCCTGAGCTGTTCTTGGGACCCAACAGAGAACTGACTGAAGAGACAGAGTGCAAAGAGTAGCGACTCAACTCAGAGCAAGAAAACACCACGTAGAGCTGGGAGAGAAAGCAGAAGAATGGAGGGAGGTTTAGGTGACACTAAAGGTCCCAACACACACACACACACACACACACACACACACACACAAAGGCACATTTTCCACAAGGTGAAAACCACTGTGGGATATTGTTGAGGAGTTGGATTTCGATTTGAAGAAAACTGCACTTAAATCCCAATTTCTGTTACTAATGCATAACCTTGGGTATGACACGACACTCATACTCTTTAAACCTGTGCTTTTGGGTTTGTAAAATGAAGATCCTGACACGGACTTTGCCACATTATTAGCAAATTAAAGGAAACAATGACGTGGAAAGTCATTTGGCCTGGTGCCTGCATTCAGTAGGAACTCCACAGATAACACTTCTCTTGTCAACTGGAGACAATGCCTTTCTTCTAGCTACCCAAGGATGGACTCCTTAATGCAGAGCGGTCATTTTGAAGTGAAAATAAAGTTACTCCATTAGTTCTGGAGATGGAGTTTGATGGGGTGGGACGCAGGGCTTGGGGTGGGTAGTGAAGTGGTGGAAAGGAGGGGTAAATGGACCTGGAGGGAAGTCTGAGGGGTGGGGTGGCGTCTTCCTCAGAGCAGCCCAGCAAAGGGAAATGCAACCCAGAGAAGGTCTACAGCTGGCCCAGGAAGTCTCTGTAGCACTTGTTTGGGGTCCTCCTGGAGCTGGAGCAGACTGAGGTGAGCCAGGCATGCAACGTTGAAGGAGCAGGCTGACTTGAGGAGCGAAGATAAGCTACAGTGGATGCAACAGGCAGGCAGGGGGCCTGAGCTGGGAGCAGCTGTGTGTCTGTGGGTTTCTGAGACCTGGCTCCCAAGGGATACGCTGAAACCAGAGGGCAGGATGCTTGAGGACATCCCAGAGCAGAATCTGGGCCAAGTGATTCCCTTAGTTACTGTTTCTCACCAGAAAATGGCAAGCACAACAACTAATCTCAGAGAACAGCCATGTCAGAAAAACACGCAGGACTTAACTATCACAGTAATTACCTTCCAGCATCCTCTGGTGTGATAGATGCTCACATGCATTCCTTACCCTCTTGAAATGTCCTGCTGTGATGGTATTGTGTCAACACCCTGCTTTAAAAAAAAATGGAGCTCGAGGTGGCAAAGGCCACCCCAGTAACACCACAGATGTTGGACTCCAAAGTCATGAACGTGAAACACCCAACCACGGGTTTGAAATCCTCTCTGGTCTCTGAGCACTGCACAGTGAGGCTCCAGAGAGTCCCATGCTGTGAAGAGGGAAGAATACAGCCTTGGGTGTCCTACCAGCTACAGCTGCAGCTACTATGAGCTCAAGGGTCTGTGTCCCAGGATGAACAGGGTGGATAGGAAGAAGGAGAAATACTTCCAATTTTATTATCTGTGTCTGCTCCCAGATCTAACATAATTGTTGAAGGGGGGTGGATAAAGGAAAGAACGGAGAAATTAGTTCTTTCTAATATGACTAGCGTTTATAGCTTGCTTCTGTGGTGTCTTGTCCCCGGGAATCCTTTACTTTTCCCGTTATCCCTGAGAGGTAGGTGGTCATTACTGCCAGTCATCACTACTGTCACCATCACCGTCACCTTCACCACCCCAGGGCTGAGAGAAACAGAGGCACAGGAAGGCCGAGCAAGAGACCTAAAGCCTAGATCGACAATAAAATGCAGCATCCCTAGTTAACTTAGAATTTCAGATAAACAATGAGCCACTTTTAGTAGAGTATGCTTTAAATTTTGCATGAGACTATTTGTCTTAAAAAATTATTTCTTCCTTATCTGAAATTCAAATTTAACTCAGCGTCCTGTATTTTTATTCACTAAATCTGGCATCCATACTCAGGTGTAAGCCGAGTGAGGCTTGGAGCCGAGTTCCTGTGGTTCCAGATGCCAAGGACACACTTCAAATGGACCAAGTGTCACCTCCAGAGATTTGCTAGAAACGACTTAGCTCTTTTTTGTGTGGGTCTCAGACTGCTTGAGTTTTCTACTTCTTTGTCTATTTTAGCGTTTTGTTTTGTTTTTTTTCTCTCAACAAAGCCACCCATTGCATCTAGATTTTGAAAATAATTGGTATAGTGCATTGTTTTAAAATTTTTAAACCTTCTTAGTATTTTTAATTTTATCTTCTTTTTCATTCTTGTTGAAGTTTGCTGGGTTTTTTTTCTTGTCAAAACATGGACTTTTCATTGTTCCAAATTAAAAAAAAATCATTTATGTGTGAGCAAAGGGTTTTTCTATTTCTATTTCTGCTGTTACTGTTACCATTTCTTTCTGTACGTTTTTTATTTTGAACTTTTTTCATGATCTTGGGTTGGATGATTTATTTTTTACAATCATATTTTCCACAAAGTATCAATATTCAGATGGTTGTTTGAGTTTTAATATGACTCGATTTTTATTTTTAGCTAAAATTCCAATTTTTGGGTGATCCCTGTGTCTTTCTTAGGGTCCTGTTTTCTAGGTAGCCTCCCTGGAGTTGTGAGTAGCAGTCTAGTCATCTTTTGTTTTACATCTAGTATCCTCCTGTGAGTAAGTACAAACCATGTTTGTCTTTCTGAGTCTGGGTTACCTCACTCAGGATGATTTTTTTCTAGATCCATCTATTTGCCTGCAAAACTCATGATGTCATTGTTTTTCTCTGCTGAATGGTACTCCATTGTGTATATGTACCACATTTTATTTATCTATTCTTCAGTTGAAGGACATCTAGGTTGTTTCCAGGTTCTGGCTATAACAAATAATGCTGCTAACAGGCCCTCTGGATAAGTGAGACAGTTGATTAACTTGAACGGTTTGGGAGGCCCCCAGGCAGTGGGACAGGGACCCGTCCTTAGTGAATGAGCTGGCTGTTTGGAACCTGGGGCATATGCAGGGACACTTTGCTCAGCCTGGGCGAAGGGAGGAGGGGACTGGACCTGCCTCGATTGAATCTACCAGGCTGAGCTGAATCCCCTGGGGTGTCCTTGCCCTGGAGGAGCTGGGAATGGGGGGTGGGCTGGGGGGATGGCAGGGGGGGTGCTGGAGGAGGGAGGATGGGGGAATCCGTAACTGATATGCAAAATTAAATTAAATTATAAAATAAATTTAAAAAATTCCAAATTTTTGGTTTTTTTTTCTTTACAGATTATTGGAAGATAAGTTTTCAAAAATTTGAAGCAATATTTTTATTTGTTTATCTTTTATGGACAATTTTTTTCTTGATGTTTTCTCATCTTACAGTATGTTTTCTATTTGTTTTGGAAGCAGCTGTAATTTTCTCTGTGTCCTGACACACTGCCAATGTTCTAAGGATATATAAAACAACATATATTTTCTCTGTATGGATATGAAGTATTCTATGAATGTCTTAAACTTGTTAATTAGTGCTGAAGTCTCCGATAGGTTTATTTTATGTTGTCTATTAAGCTTAAATCCTTCTGAAGGAAGCATATCAGGGTGTATTGATGTTTGGGGGCACCAATGGGGATCAAATTGGGCTTCACATATACTACGTACAGTACACAGAGGCATGTACTCTACTTGAAGATCTATATTCTCAGCTGTGTGTTAGAATTTCATCTCCCTCTCCTTTTGAGACAGGGTCTCACTATGTAGCTCTGACTGGCCTTGAACTCAGAGACCCACCTACCTCTGCCTCCCTAGCACTGGGATTAAAGGCTCTAGAATTTCTGAATGAGAATAGAGTTGCCAATCTGCTGTTTTTCTAAGAGCTATCATCTTACACATCTCATGTTGTGTGAGGTACATTGGAGCCCTTTGCTATAAGAACATCTTTGTGCATGTTACCTTTTGTTGTAAAAAAAAAAATCTCTATTCCAACCCCTTCCTCCCTCTAATCCTCATATGCTGTAGGTCTATGACCTGCTCTCCACTTGCTGGTTTACTGTGTTTGCAGACTTTTCTCATCACGGTTAGGGGTTGGCATTGGGCAGAAAGTCCATTTCTTCCCAATCTTCCAGTCTTTGTTCTCTGATCTTTAAAGAAGCTTTACTGAGGTGTTTTTGATATAGAATAAAATACACCCATGGGAAAAATCACTGTAGTGATCATTTTAATGATTGCTTGATGACATTTTCATTGTTATTTGTAATAGGGACAATCAATACAGCCACCATCATTGAGATGAAGGAGACCTTTGGTTTTATTTTATATTTCCTGAACTATTATCTTTCACTTGCTTCTGTTATTGTCTTATTTTTTCTCCTCATCCAGCTTGGAACCCCACCTGTCCATCCTTAGCGACTTCTTGTGGGTCCATTTCTCACTTGCCTCCTTTCATACTAAGTTGAATAATCTACTCTTTTGCCAAAGACAGTTCCACTAGGAAGCATGGCTTTGTTTGGAAAAGAGAATCTTTGCAGATACAATCAAGCTCATGGTGCAGGCACATGACCCTAAAGGTTAGGAAGAGTTCCTGAGTTCAAAAGAGAAGAGAAAGAGAAACAGACACAGGAACATGCTGAGAAAAACAAAAAACAAAACCCCCAAACCAACCAAAGTAATACAGTGATAAGGCAGAGAATGGAGTGAGGGTTCTCCAAGCTGAAGAGTGCCCAGAAACTAGGAGAGAGGTGCAGAGCGGTTTGCCTCAGGACCTCACTGGAGGATCCGATACTGCTGACACCTTGATATCATACTTTTGGCCCCCAGAGCTGGAAGAATTAATTTCTGTTGTTTTCAGTCACCAGTTTGTAGTGGCAGCATCAGGAGATAAATCCAGCCCTGCTGTGTACTTGACTGGAGAATGCCCAGCTATTTTAAACTGTGTATTCCTCACTTATACAGAGGGTGCCAAACATGACTGGGGAAACCCAACCAAGCTCTGGAGACTCTACACTTTCCAGACGTTTCTTCTGTTCAGATGACACAGTTCTGTCTCCACTGCTGGCTGTTCCTCACCAGCCAGCATTCTGGATGCCAGGGAGACAAGGGCTCAGCTGTCTTCTCTGTCACACTCTGCCCTGTAGACAGCCAGCATCGTCTCTCACTGTCTCCAACAACATACACATGGATGCTTCTCCTTCCCTCAAACTCAAATCCACCCTTTGCAAGTCCAGATAGCCCGTCTCCCTCACAGCTCCCTGTGATGACTAATCAATTGGCAGCTCAGATTTAACAGGAGCAGACAGAAATCTAGACTTCCCAGCTGACATATTTGCTTCCTATTTCTTCCTCAATTGATCTCATCTCAATAAATTTCCCCCAGATCATGAGTCATCCTTGATTCTCCTTGCATGAGTTCCATTTCCAACCTGTCAGTTCTCCCTTCACAATTTTCCCCGAATGTGATCACTCACAATCCCACAATCTCTTTCACTTCACTCGTGTGTGTGTGTGTGTGTGTGTGTGTGTGTGTGCGTGCGCGTGCGTGTGCATGCACAGCAGAGTCCCTCATGTCCCACTCTGTCACTTTCTGCACTTTCCTTGAGATAGGGTCTCTCATTGAACCTGACGCTCACTATTTGGACTAAGCTCCAGGCGTCTGCCTGTCTTCATCTCTAAAACACTGGGGTTACAGCCCATGCCCGGCTTTTTTTTTTTTTTTTTTTTTAATGTGGGCACAGAGGACTTGAACTCGTACTTCGTACAGCAAGTACTCTCACCCACTGAGCCAAGTCCTCAGTTCCCAGTCCTGCATTTTCTAAGGCTTCCACCCAAACCACAATCACGTCTCCAAGAAGGTGATAATGACGTTTCCATTGATCAGTAGCCTCACACCTAGGGCCTGGACTATAAATCCTGTCTCTTCTTCCATGAGCTCCTTCCTCCCCGACTCTTCTGTTTTTCCCATTCACCTAGAGAGAAACTCAAACTGCACTGTGGTGCCATAAGACCCTGCTCACTTGTGATAGAGTGTGCGAAGCACTGTGAAAAAGGTGACATGGTAGCCAGTAACCAGCTATGGCTCAAACCATGCATTTATTTCCTGTTTATACCGTTCAGTGCTGAGGTAGATGAATAGATTTTTGGAGTTGTTTTACCCAGTCGTTCGGAAATACAGGTTGACTGTGACCATTGACATGTGGTTCCCTTTCAAAGTCACTCTACAGTTACTCCTTTCCATTTCATCCAGCTAGAGAGGAAGAAACCTAGGAAGTAAATATGGGTGCTTTTTATGGGTAGAAGTGACTGTCACCTCTAGTCTCATCATACTGGCCAGCCTCACAGCCTCATCCAATTCCAGGGAAGCTGGGAAATGAGGTCCAGCTGTATGCTCTGGAATAAGAGAGGGGTAGACACAGATGTCTTAATGAAATGTAATTTGTAAATGATTTTTAGCCATATTTTTGGTGTCATAGTCAGGAAATATTTGTCTGACCCAGTGAAAAGGCTTACACTGATGAGTCTTTGTGTTCAAACCCTGTGCACGTGATGCAACTCAGATGCATTATTCAGGAAAATACTGAGTTTCTGGTTGACTTTTTCCCCCTCAGGACAGTTGCAGATTTATTGGCTCCCAGAGGCTCTGGGCTAGTCCAGGCTATCAATGGAAAATGTTTTTCTTGGGATCTAGAATGGGGCCTTCAAGGACACGGTTCTTACTTTTCTCTGCTGCCTTCCTTGCCAATTCCCAAACCACCAATCAATAGGGAAACGTGTCACATAGCACTGACTGTGTCAAAAACTGATGTACCGTGACTTAGACTCTTCTGACAAGTATTTCCTTTCATTTAGATTCCAAGACAGGAGGTGACAAAGAGTATTTAGACCCCTGTGCAAAATCAACTATGTTTACAGAAAGAAAACAAATGCCCCATGACAATACCTGCTCTGTGTGTGCCAGCTCACACAACCCTTGCTATGACTGAAGAAGATGAACATTGATATCCTTACCTCACTGCTAAGGATATGACCTCAGAGATGTGCTGTTATACCCCAATGGCCCTGAAGTAGGAGGCAGAGCTGGGCTTTGAACTATACCATTCTACCTAGAGTAGAGTGGAGTCTCTGGACTCATCAGCTGGTTCTAGGGCACTGGATATAGTCAGAAGAAAGTATATGTCACAGTTACACTCCAGGGCAGCCCTCACTTTCTGTGACTGTGGGTTTTGCCTCTGACTAGGACCCTAGGTCACCAGCTGTCTGCTTTCTTCAGAGGAAGAGCCTGGGTTTTGGAGTTAAAAAAAGAAGTTTAAATTCCAGTGTAGCTAGAGAATTTCTCTCCAGCTCCCACCAAGTCTCGCCAGTCCCGGAGCCCACTTATAAAATAAACACACAGACTCTTACATTATTTAAACTGCTTGGCCACAGCTTATCAGCCAAAGGTCTTGAACAAGGTGGTCTTCTTCTTCTTCTTCTTCTTCTTCTTCTTCTTCTTCTTCTTCTTCTTCTTCTTCTTCTTCTTCTTCCTCTTCCTCCTTCTCCTCCTCCTCCTCCTCCTCCTCCTCCTCCTGTTCGCCTTCTTCTTTGCCTGAGAGCGGGACTTGCTTTATAGCTTTACCTACTCTGGTACTCACTATGTATCCCAGATTGGGATCAAACTCATAGCAATCATCCTGCCTTAACTTCCCAGTGCTTGATTGAAAGTATGAGCCACAAAGCTTATCTTCACTAAGAAATCTTCTTAATCTCTTTGAGCCCGAGTCTTCTTATCAGATAGAAAAAAGGAAAGGAAATTGACATAGGAAACTCCACTTCTTGGAACAATGTCAACAATGGAGGAGAGGTGCATTAGAAACACACACAACAATACAGGATATTGTCATTGCTCTTGGTTGTCCAATATAACTAGATAGCAAGACCTTATTGCTGAAACCACAACATGTTTTGTTTGCAGGATGGGGAAATCAATTTTGAACTGATCATGAAACTCTCTCTTTCCTTACTGTCTATCTTTCATAATGGGGAAGGTGCTGCATAGGACACTGGGGGAGAGAAGACATCAAAGAATCTTACACAATGCTGGACCCTGCATGCTATAATGCTGACCTGACAGGAAAGATGTGCCACTGACTCATGAAATAGTGGCATGACAGTTGTGGATGTAATAACCTCTTTCTGATTGAATTTGAGACCTACTCCACTACTGCCCAATACTGTAAGCCTGGTCAAATGCCATGGCAGTGGACATTATCCTCCTTGGGTGGGAATGGTAACCTACTGCTGTTGTTTTGCTACTGGGTATGAAGTCAAACTGCCTCATAAATACTTACATTTATGCCCATAGGTTTGTGCTGCTTTGAACCTCAGTCAGAGAAGCTTCTTTTTGCAGTAGGGGGTGATTAATTCAGAGACTCATTACTGGTCAAATATTTAGAATAAGTGACTGTGAATGCTCAGCCATAGATAGGACATTTATATCAACCTCTCCCAACCAAGGCCCAAGGAGTATTGTGAAAGAGAGGGTGGAAATAGTGTAAGAGCCAGAGGCTGGGAAGGACTGCCATGTGATGCTGTTTTCTGAACGTCCAGCAGCTATGGTTACCCGAACAAGATCTGCACAAGATCAAACCTATCAAAATTCCAGCATGGGTGGAAGAGGGGCTCCTGAGGCTCCACCCTTAGCTGAGCAACTATTGGCAGTCGATGGTGGCTGGGAAAGGGATAGTCATTATTTTGGGAGGGTGTGTATGTGGTCACTGTTAGGTTGTCAGTAGCACACTGGATGACCCTACCTATGTGCATATGGTAACATTAGTTGGACTCAGTGGGTAATTAAAAAAAGAAGAGGACTTGAAACTGGATGGGAGACTTTGGGGGCAGGGGGTAGTTGAAGTAGGCAGTGGATTAATCAAAATGCATTGTATACATATGACAAGAACTTTAAGTCTTTGAAGAAAGAAATTGAAGAATATATCAGAAAATGGAAAGATCTCCCAAGCTCATGGATAGGTAGAACCAACATAATAAACATGGCAATCTTACCAAAAGCAATCTACAGATTCAATGCAATCCCCATCAAAAGCCCAACAAAGTTCTTCACAGACCTCAAAAGAACAATAGTCAACTTCATATGGAAAAACAGAAAACCCAGGATTTCTAAAACAATCCTGTACAATAAAGCAACTACTGGAGACATAACCATCACTGACCTCAAGTTCTACTATAGAGCTATAGTAATAAAAAAAACAGTTTGATATTGGCATAAAAACCAACAAGTGGACCAATGGAATCAAATTGAAGACACTGACAATAATCTGCACACCTGTGAACATCAACAAATGGTGCTGGCATAACTGGATGTCAACATGTAGAAGATTGCAAATAGATCCATATCTATCTCCATGCACAAAACTCACATCCAAGTGGATCAAAGACCTCAACATAAATCCAGTTACACTGAACCTGATAGAAGAGAAAGTAGGAAGTAGCCTTGAATGTATTGGCACAGGAGACCACTTTCTAACTATAACACCAGTAGCACAGACACTGAGAGAAACAGTTAATAAATGGAGCCTCCTTAAACTGAGAAGCTTCTGTAAGGGAAAGCACATGGTAAATAAGACAAAATGACAGCCTACAGAATGGGAAAAGATCTTCACCAACCCCACATCTGACAGAGGGCTGATCTCCAGAATATGTAAAGTACTCAAGAAGCTAGACATCAAAATACCAAACAATCCAATTAAAAAATAGGCTACAGTGCTAAACAGAGAATTCTCAACAGAAGAATCTCAAATGGCTGAAAGACATTTAAGGAATTGCTCAATATCCTTAGTCATCAGGAAAATGCAAATCAAAATGACTATGAGATACCATCTTATACCTGTCAGAATGGCTAAGATCAAAAACACTGATGACAGCTTGTGCTGGAGAGGATGTGGAGCAAGGGGAACACTCTTCCACTGTTGGTGGGAGTGCAAACTCGTACGGCCACTTTGGAAATCAGTATGGTGGTTTCTCAGAAAAATTGGGAATCAATCTACCCCAAGACCCAATGATACCACTCTTGGGCATATAGCCAAGGAATTCTCAATCATACCCCAAAGACACTTCCTCACCTATGTTCATAGCAGCATTATTTGTAATAGCTAGAACCTGGAAACATCTAGATGCCCCTCAACTGACGAATGGATAAAAAAAATGTGGCACATATACACAATGAAGTACTACTCAGCAATAAAAAACAATGACATCATGAAATTTGCAGACAAATGGATGAAACTAGAAAATATCCTAAGTGAGGTAACCCAGGCTCAGAAAGACAGACATGTAAAGCAAAGGATAACCAGACTACAACCCACAGCTCCAGAGAACCTAGCTAATAAGGAGGACCCTAAGAAGGATGCATGGATCACTATGGGAAGGGGAAATAGATGAGATCTCCTAAGTAAACTGGGGGTGGGGAGCAATAGAGGGTAGGGGATGAGGGATGATGAGATCATAAGGGAACAGGATGGTTGATCTGGAACAGAGACAGAGTGGGAGAGCAATGAAAGAAATATCTTGATAGAGGGAGACATTATGGAGTTAGGGAGAAACCTGGTGCTAGGGAAGTTCCCAGGAACCCACAAGGA
>CABHPP010111697.1:7509-41307 GCA_902168425.1 Peromyscus attwateri | reverse complement strand
TCTCTCTCTCTCTCTCTCTCTCTCTCTCTCTCTCTCTCTCTCTTTCTCTCTCTTTCACACACACATAGACACACATCAGAAAAGAGAATAGATGATAGATAGATAGATGATAGATAGATATATAGATATAGAGAGATAGATACATTTTCTCTATTTTGTGTGTGTCTGTACATATCTTACACACATTCTTACTGTTGCTATTTTTGTGGCACTAGGGAACACCGAGGGATGAACTTATGGTCTTGTGACTACTAGGCAAGCACTCTACTACTGAATTACATACCCAATCCTACACATTATATAAAGACACACACAGAAAAATAGCTGTCTCTGTATAGAACAAATACAAGCAGATAATATATGGATAGATTATGACTAGATCAAGCTCCCTAGTGAAAGAAAGAGGAAGAGGGGTCAGAGAGCATCTGGGTTCTGTGCCTAAAGAACCCTGACTAGTATAGCGGGTATAGGAATGGCTGAACACAATTTTCAGATCTGGAATGAGAAATCACTGTCTACTAGTATTGTGACAAGTACAGCATGGAGCATGAATAGGATTCAAGAGTCTAAACAATAAGTACTTCACGTTCCATTTGCAGATCTAGAGAAAATATGAACCCATCAAATGCTCCCAGGTGGACTGGTAGTCCATGCCACAGCCTGGAATCATTTCAGATTACAGGTGATAAATGGTATCAGTATAATCATTTTCAACACACCCGCTTCATATGACTCAGTGGTAGAAAGTCTGTGTAAAAGAAATGAATGTGAGTAGGCACTTCTCCTTGGAGCCAAAGTCTAAAACAATGCAGAATGAAAATCATTGTGTTCTAATCCTATTCCAAGGATACATAGGGAACATCTACTATAAGAAATTTATGATATTCAGCATCAATATGGAACAATATTTCATATCTCTCTTTCTCTGTCTCTGTATCTGTCTCTCTGTCTCTGTCTCTGTCTCTGTCTCTCTCTCTCTCTCTCTCTCTCTCTGTGTGTGTGTGTGTGTGTGTGTGTGTGTGTGTGTGTGTGTGTTTGCGTTCCATTGCTGTCTACATATTATTGGTAATATATAGAAGTATGAAACCAGTAATTCAAGGCCCAGCAGGAAGCAGGGGGACAATGAGGCAGATGTGGTGGAATTCACGAGTTGCAAACCATGTTGACCTAGCCCACTTCAGAGCACTCCAGAAGTTAGCCAGTTAAAGGCTTGCAGAGTCTTCAGAGCTTCTGCACATTGCCCAAGTTAGATGAGGTATTATCAGAAAGGATGATTTAAAGCCGAGGACAGCCTTTACAAGTTATTAGTAGCAGCCCATGAACCAAATTACATTTTGCAAGAATTAAAGTGGGGAAGGGGACCTTCTTCCAGAGTGACACATTTGTGATTAAAAAAAATGTATATGTGATGGGTGAGAATAACAAACAGTGTGAAGTTATACCGCGCAACTTCTACAGCCCTCCTTCCCTACTGAGGACTCTAAGGCAACTCCAAGAGAATTTAGTCTAAGCCGAGTCCAGGATCAGCAGAAAGTGTTTTCTTCTAATTATATATAAAGTGAAAATGGGATCTATCCAAAGGTCTAGTTTATGTATGGACCCTATAAGACAAACACACACCAAGCACAAACTATCCTGTGACAGCAAAACTTTCTGATGATGACTTAGGAGTTGGGGTCTTTTGAATCCCATCTCACAGACTCATTGAGACTAGAGACATTCAGTCAGGCTTCAACTCTGCCCCTCCCCTAGTCTACCAAGTAGTAATCCAGTACCATCATCTAAACAAGCAGTGCACCCTCCTTCCTTTATTTCTACATCTTTCCACTGATCATACCATCGTGTCCCATAGCAGCACATTATTGTTTCTCATCTTCTCTCTTCTGTCTCCTTCATTTGTCTGATCAATTTGTTAAGTGACTGAGAAAGTAAAACTGAACCACTGAAAGTTGCCTGTTTGTATGTATCTCTCCCAGAAACCTTACAAGACTCCTTTGGCAGTCTGTGACTGTTGCGGAAACCCTTATAGTGTAATGTGTGAATGCTGTAAATCTCTTCTGGCTTGCAAACCCAGTGGGCCATATCTTTTGATTAAGTTGCTGTCTTATTTTCCTTTATTATAATACCACAGAGATATTCTGAAAACATTGTAGTTGACTGTGATGATAATGGAGAAACATGGGGATTCATCTGAATCAAGTAGCAACAATAGAGATGTTGGAGACAGAATTGAGAACCCTGGTTTGTCTCTTGCACATCTCAGCCTTAGGTAAGACCATGGAATGTAAAATACTGTTAACACATTTTACAAAAAAGTCAATTAAAATGTGGGAAATAAAGTGAGCACCCAAAAGGAAATGTGATTTTGGAAATGAACTGGTTAGCATTTACAGTAATTACTAGAGATTACCACCAAATTACTAACCAAATTACTGGCAGAATGGTCATATTATTCTACTTCTTATAATAACACTGCATACCAATTTCAAGTAATTGTCCATAATTTCCCTGACTGAGTCCAATGAGTAATTTGAAACTGATCCCCACCCAGGATCTCCCTGTTTCCTTCCCTCCCTCTGCAACAGAGTCTGATAGATATCTCTTTAACCTGAAGACACCACTCTCCGCTGTCACTATCCATTCCTAGCCTCTTGCTACTTGGGGCTAGAGTGGAAGACAATGCTAAAAACCTCATTGTTGTGAGCCTGACCTTAGGACCATGATGTACATTCACGTGAAATAATTTGAAAGTGGCTAGAACATATTGCCCTCTCTAATCTGGGGTTATGAGGATAATGCCACCATATATATATACAGTAGGGATTAAGCGTTGGGAAGTCATTCAATTGACCCACTTATACCTGTCAGAAGAGTCTTCAAGCCCTGCAGAAGCATTTCTAACATGGAGAGATAGACAATGGAATGAAGGAGTGTCACAGATGTGATTTACAGAGGCAAAGGCTCAATTGGTGCCTGAAGTTCAAAATGTTTAGTAGAGACCACATGTGGGAACGGAACGAGCAGAAAGGATGCTCGCTCTGGGTAGAAAAGGAAGCCAATCTTACGTGGGGCTCAGGACCTGGGGATCAGCCTGCTAGAGCTCTGTAGTAGCAATACCCATCTCGGCTGTCCTCTCCAAGAGCAACACGACTGGGGCTCGGCACTTCTGTCTTGCTTGTTCACTATCATGAGCTTCCCTGGTAAGGATGCTGAAGAAGCCAGCGGGGAGGCAACTCCACTGCAAGGCAGGACACTGAAAGAGGTAGCAATTGGAGGCTGTCTGCCAGCTGCACCCAGGAGCTGATCAGAGGTCCAAACAGGGCTGCATTTCTGTGAAGACACAGTCAGGCAAGGGGTCTTCCCAGTGAGAGTGTACTTTATAAGATTTAGGCCCACTCTTTGTACAAAGGGATTGGCAAAATCCCAAATTAAGCAAAAGGGAAAAAAAGGAAAAGAAAGCTGTCTCCAGAAAGCAAGAAATGGCAGGACCAGCTTTTATCATAAAGGATACGCCAGTGATTGGGAAACTGTTGTTGTCTTTTCAAATCAGCCTAAACTGGATTTTCAAATTAGCAGCCCCAACTGTGGCAGCACAGTTGCCTGCATTTGTCGTGCTGAAAAAGTTGTGTTCACAGATAAGAGAGAATCATCTAACATAAGGCTACCACGTTTCCCCCTTCTCCAAATCTGGGAAATGTGGCTGATTTGCATATTTAGCATACATTTGCATTCTGTGTTCAATAGCCCCTAACTCTAATTATGTAAAATAAGATAAATTAGTACATTTCACTGCCATTGGATTCTAGCCCCGCAGTTGGGGACTATGGAAACTTAACCCAACATTTCCCTCCTTTTGGGACCAACAGTCACTTCATGTTTAGGCTGGGGACAATTCCCTTTATGCCTCAGTGTAGAGGGAGACAGGACATGAGAAAAAGAAAGACCTGTCATGTCTCCAAATAGGGTTCTGAATTTCCCAGTACAGGAAATACAATTAAAACATCAACTTGACCAGTAGTAAACAACAGCCCCCCACCCCCGAAAACCCCAAACTTTGTAAACATTTTCATAAACACAAAGCAAAGTTCTGTCAAACAAACAAACAAACAAAAAAGTGGTCCAAACTCAAATCCAGTCTTTTGAAGCATGTCAATTCCTGTGAGGATGGACGTGAATAGGCTTTCAGAAAGAACATGGGCCTGAAAGAATGCGGAAAGAGGGCAGGGAGGGGTCTAGCTTTCCAGCCCTTCCTTCTGTCCTTACATCCCACTGGCCAGATACTTGATATTTCTGTGTTGTTATGGAAACGACACTACTAGCAACCATGTCTTTGCTCTGCAACCCTCACTGACTCTCCTATCCCATCCCTTCCTCATTTGAAGTATATTTATAAAGCACATTCTAAATGTTCCAAAGTATGTACACAGAGAAGAGACATAGAACCAGCTTGCTAGAAAGCTGCATGGAAAATTGAAAATAAGATTATGATATAATGAGTATAAGTAAGGTGAGTGCACCATGAGATGGACACACATAATAGCAAACATTCACTTGAGAAGGAGTTGAATAGTTCACATAGACACTATGACAGGTGTCCATGTGAAGAGAATCTTTCATAAGTCCAAGTGAAAGAATGAAACATTCACCAGAGAGAGAAATGCAGGAAGAGGTTTGGGGCAGTAAGAGCTAGGTACACACAAATATTTATGCCCATCAACTTGAGCACCCAGGGAATAGGTCCAAGGGAGTGGGTTCTTGGGATTAAAGACAAAGGGTCTTCAGCTGTGATGGCTAGGGCCAAGTTCAGGACAGAGGTGACATTCCAGGAATACTGAGATGGTGCCATTTAAGTAGACCCCCGCCCCCAGAAGACCCTGTACTGGCAGTGGTATGGCAGCAGGTTGCATAGGCCTGAGGAAAGAAGCAAACAGTAGACATGGAGAGTAGTTTACCTAAATATTTTTGACATGAGAGAAGCATTTAAGTTTGTTTTCTAAAATGGAGCGGAAGGAGAAATGGGGTTAAACACTTACTTTAGGCCAGATATTGTACCAGAAGCACAGTTGGTTGTTCTTTATGACAAGCATAGATAGGAAAATCAGCAAGAAGGGGGCAGGCAAATGCAGCGCTGGCATTTATGAGGTCCCAACTGAATTGTTAACATTTGATGTCAATCTAACATTTCATATTTACTTTTATAACATCCTCATACGATGAAAAATGCATTTTGCAAACTGCAAAATTTCAAACTAGTAAGGCTTTGCATATTGGTCAGGTTTGCAGGGCTAATAAACTGGACAGCCCCTACTGAATCCTCAACCTACTGTGCTCCTCAGCCTGTTCTCCTAATACTGCCTCCGCTGCTCTGATGATAAGCAGCATGTTAGGTCTCAGATACAATGACTTTGAACTGATAGTAAGACATCCCATAGGAACTATCAAATGAGCAGCCACACATAATAGGATCATAGACTTATAGACCTGGAAGGCATCTTAAAAATTATGTAATCATAGAACCAAAGTTATAAAAAGAGATTAAAGTCACAGTTACCCATCTGGGAGAAATTCACTGTCCAGGAAGTGGATGAAATTGTGTATTAGAAGGCTAACGACTGTCCTCTGGATGTGTCTACCTTGTAGAACCGGGGAAAACAAAGAACACACCAATGGAATAGTACCCATGTTTTCTGAAAAGCTGAGGATGGAGCCAGGCACCTGCCCCATAAGGAATGGAGTCAGAACAGGTAGGAGTCGGTAATTCTGAACATCTTCAAGAAGTCAAAAAAAGACAGGCAGTTGTCTACGGTTGTTTCTGACATGGTGGCTGCCTCAGAGAGATCTTGTCAAAGAAATAAAGAAAATGATATAAGGAGTCAAATACCAGGAGTGAGAACAATTGCTTGGTTCTTTTCTATTTGACTAGGTTTGGGGAAATAAAATACAATTGAAGAGGAAACATGTGAAGTGGGAATTCTGCAAAGATTTACCTTGGTTAGAGTTCACTGTGGCTTAAAAGGAGTACGCAAGTTATAAAATAAAACAGGGTTTTGGTCCATTGAGGTGAAAACTGTTGATTACATACAAATTCAGAGCAATTTGTCTAGATTTGTGTAAGATCCTGACAGTAGTTTTTACCATTCCTGTAATAATTGCAATCATAACATAACAAATTTTATTTCTACTCAAATATAGAAGCAGGGATACTCAAAGGTACTATTTAACAGAACTGAAAAATGGTTGTTCAGATCCATTGCACTTCAGGAAAAAAAAAACCTACAGGTTCCAAAAGGAAGACTCTTTCCAAGAGGAAAAAGGCTTAGCTGTGCCAGGCTGATCCTGTCTAAGCATTGGCAAAAGAACACTGAAGTCCCAAGAATATGTGAGCTAGCCAAATCCATCTCTGACATTCCTCATGCGCAGGAGATGCATCCACCCCAACCCTGTATCACCTCTCCTGCATCTCCCCCTCCCACCATATAAATTAAGTTATCAATGAGGTACAAATACACCCCACCACCAAATGCTGTGAATCTCCCTGAGACCTGTGGCATAAGATCTCTTCCTAAATGAACTGTGACATTATCTGCAGAGCGCTGTGGTGGATGCTACTTGCAAGAGATGTCTCCAATCTGGGGAATTGTGGTGTCTATGTTTTACTGGTATGCAAGGCCCAATGAGCATCACCGCTAGGAAAGAACGGGTGCATTCAATAACCTAAAACCACATCTTGCTAATTAACTACTCTCTTTGGGTGACTGAGTTAATTTCTGCCCGTGGTTAAACATGCTGTTTATATTGCTTTGGTTGAGGGTCAAGGCATACAGAAAGAAACTACAATTAATGTCCTAATAATGTCATCTGCCTCACATGACATCACATTCTGTATTATTTTTCATACTATATAAGACTGAACTATCCAGAAAATGGAGTTGTGTGAGTAGAATAAAGGCTTTCTCAAATATTAAAAATATAAATTGTTTTTACTGTCTTTGTGTTGCAATTAAAAATAGACAATTTTAGCTGCTATCCTCAGTAAGTAATTGTTTTTCCCTCAGAGGTAATACATGGAATTTTCATTGTCTTAAAATTTTGGAAGCATTAATGTCAAAACAGTATATACTCCTGGTTAAAAAAGAAAATCAAACAGCAGAAAATGAGTAGTGTGGAAAATAAATTTCTCCTGACACTTAGCATTTCCCTGCTCTGGCTCCTCATTCCCTGGCTCAGAATTAAAAATCTCATAGTTTCTTATGTATCTTTCAGAAATGTCTTGTGCATCTGTATGTTCCCCAAGGCAGAAACATAGACACGTATTCACTCATAAACATGCAATTTCCTTCTTCACACAAACACAAGTATATGATACATGCCACTCTCTAGCTAGTTTTTCTGCCTATCAATGTGTCTTAAATATCAATCTCTTTTAAAAATTTAGTTTTGCTTTTGAAATTAAAATATAATTACATCATTTTCCTCTTTCTCTTTCCTGCCTCCACCCCTCCCCTGTACCCCCATCCCTTTCTCTCAAATTCATAGCTTCTGGGCTCGCTTTCTTTAATTATTATTCCAAAATATACAAATACAATCTGCTCAATCTGTATGTTATTTGTATGTGTATGACTTCAGGGCTGTAAATAGCTGTCCTTAAGAGGTTCAGATCTATCACACTCTTATAAGGGCTGCAGACTATTCCATTGTATAGATTATCATAATCAGCCTCATGTTGATATGCCTTTACATTTTGTTATTATTTATAAAAGTTAATCATCTGCCAAATGTGATAGTGCATGCCAGCAATGGGAAGGAAGAAGCAGGAGTATCTCTGTGAGTTTGAGGTTCTGTTAGGCTTCATAGTAAGACCCTGTCCCAAAAGTTAATACATGAATAAATAATATAGTGTTGTTTTATTTTTATTATAAAATTATAGTATTGTAATTAATGTTATTACACACTGTACTGGCTGGTTTTGTGTCAACTCAACACAAGCTAGAATCATCAGAGAGGAAAGAACCTCAGTTGAGGAAATGCCTCCATGAGATCCAGCTGTAAGGCATTTTCACTATTAGTGATCAATGAGAGAGGGCCCGGCCCATGGTGGGTAGTGTCCTGGGCTGGTGGTCCTGGGTTCTATAAGAAAGCAAGCTGAACAAGCCAGGGGGAGCAAGCCAGTAAGCAGCACCCCTCCATGGCTTCTGCATCAGCGCCTGTCTCCAGGATCATGCCCTGTTTTTCCTGTCCTGACTTCCTTCAGTGATGAACAGCAATGTGGAAGTGTAAGCTGAATAAACCCTTTCTTTATTGACTTGTTTTTGGTCATGGTGTTTCATCACAGCAGTAGAAATCCTAGAATACACAGTTATCTGTCGCCATGTAACAGGCCACTTTTAACTCCGGGACTTAAAACCATTCTAGTACAGACAGACAAATATGTAAGAAAAAAAATCTGGAAGGATATGTGTTAACTCTGAATGGGGAAGAACCCAGGAATTTACTGGAACTGGAATAGCTTGCCCCTGCTCCATGATGTCCATTGTTCCATCTTGGAAGGCTCAAATAACTCAGGGAACAAGAAGACATAGTGGGGAGAGCGTTCTAGACAGGACACCAGATGGTATCCACATTGACTCTTCTGACTCCTCAGCAGAGATGATGGGCAAGACTGAATCTATTTGGAAGCTTTCCAGGGTGGTCTTCAGGCAGCAAGAGACCTTTCCAGGTCAGTATCTCCTGCAGATGACTGCCCTTCCCTGTCTGGGCTTGGATTTAGAGTGCTGCCACATCACTTCTTATAAAACTAGACCAGTTTCACAAAGAAGGGACAGTTCTGGAGAGGTATTTACTCCCCTTCTGACAGGGTCCTCTTGGCAAGGTCAGCATGGGATGGGAGATGTCTTTTTGGCATATTTGGAAAGGTAACCTGCCACAACTATCCTCGACGGCTCTGTGTCTGACTCTGTCATTTGAAAATTATGCTGGCCATTACAACCAAGCTGCTATGAGATGGTCTCATAACTTCCGATGTGCACATCCCAAAGTGTGGCCAACCTTGCTTGGAAAGCAAACGCAGAACACTGCCATGCTAAGAGTACTGGCACCCAAAATGAGTAGACTTGTCCCAGCATGGGGTATTTCTTCCAGTAAAGGAAGTGGAGTAAACTAAATTGGTCTAAGACTTACCCTCAGCTATGTGTTGTAACCTTTTAAGACCTATCTTCCAAATTACTCTTCTAAGGAAGAACAGAAGAAAAAGAAGGTAGAGGGCAGCCCTAGTTTTCCAGGCTTTTTGCATTCACTCAAAGAAGAGGGCTGACCTGGTATAAAGAGCCGCAATGCATATCACACAACCAGGAGTGTAGTTTCAACACTCCTGCCTACTAACTAGTAAGGTAACAAAAGTATGGCCATAACTCTACACATGGATGCATAGGTATGGTCAGTATGGTGAAGACACTCTGGAAGTATCAAAAGGAAAAGGGGGGCACTGTAATTAACTTTAAATTGTGGTCACTTTTCCTTCAAGGAATTGAGAGATGAGAGAAACAGGTAGCAATGGATCTGACAAGAAATGCTTTGCAACTGCTGAAGAATGCCACAGACATAAGGATTGCTATTTTAAAGGCTCACTGTTCACACAGCAGCACCTCTTCTGTATTTTCTACTACGCCCAGCTTTGTTACTTACGCTGCCCAGGTTGTACCATGTGAACTATATTTCCAGGCCCAGAAATGATTTCTCACACAGATTTATATTTAGCAAGTCAATCAGGAGCCATCCTTGTACCAGTTTAGATGTCAATGTTTCTAAGATCAGAACAGAAGGTCTCTTTCTGCTTCTGGTGGGATTTGGGGAGTTGCAAAGAGGAAAACTTAGCCTTTGGGTAATGCCACCAGGGAGAAATTACGAGGAAAAAAACCAGAGAGATAAAAGAAAGAGGAAGGAAGAAGAAGAAGCAAGCTGAAGGAGCAGTCTCATTTCCTATGTGACTAAGGTCTGGGCAGACTGTCCACACCTCCAGCAGAAAGCAGAAAGGTCAGACAAGGGGGCTTCAGGACAGACAGATCTCCAGCCAGCCTTCTTCTTGTTTCCCTAGTATAAATGCAGTATTTAAAGCCAGACTAACTGGGATGGATACTATTCCCTAGAGACCAGAGCCTGGAGGCCACAATCTAGTGTGTGACAAACAGAAGGAAGCATGGCCATGCCTGGAGATGGATGGACTGTGAGAAGACTCGAGAATTGTCTGTGTGGGCCTTCCTTTCCCTTCCTTTCACTTCCTCCCCCACCCACCGCCATCCTTGGAAGGGAAAGGAAATGTCATTTCTCTGGAGATGTAACAAAAGGGTATTTGCTTCAGAGGAAGGCTCTGTCTTAAATAAACGAAACTTGTCTGTGTTGTCCCTTTGTTTGTCTGGTGTTCCTTTTTTTTTTGACACCTTCTCGGTCACCCTATAAATCACTGAAAATCACCTCACCAATGCCCGAGTTTGTAGGAGTCTCTTGCTGATGTGCAAAGACGTAAGAATGGGCCAAGGCAAACATCTCTAATGTCTTCTTTCGAAACCAAAATGCATTTTAATAATTTAAAGCCGCAGTTCTTTCAGTCACTCAATAAATTATTCACAAATTTTACAATAAAAAAGAGAGGAAAGAACTCTGTTCCCTTTACAAGTTCTGGAACATTAAATCATGTCAGAATAGATGAAAAGGACAAATCAACCCTAAACTCCTAGAAATCATACATTTTACTTCTTTAGCCGAGCACAGTACAACAGTTTATAGGGTACATGGCAGCTGGAGGTGTTTTTTACAGGACATGTGCCCAAGCACAAAGGAAGGGAGTAGGTGGCTTTCTAATGGTATGTTGTTATTAGCCTTGGGACAACAATGTTACTACCATTTCAAAGACATCCTCAAGGAAAGTCAAATAAAGAAAGCTGTAGAGCTCAAGACAACTGAAGTGCATTCTGGGCAAGGGAGGAGGTTGCAATAATGCCTACCCCTACAGTTTTTATGTCCTCCTTGAGTCCTCCAATGAAGCATAAGCAAGTACTACGAGGTTGCAGTCAGCTCAATGCCCATTTCACATGACCTTCAGATGCCTAAGAAGCAAGTGCTGCTGGACCCATGGACTCTCCCTCCAACCAGCACTTTACAGCCTCCATCCAGGGTGAGAAGAAGTGATTCTCCAACACTCTCACCACACAGCTGATGGTTGTGGCATATTAGCAACCAACCATCCCTCATCTCATTAGAAAAACATAATCATGGAAAGGTTAAAGTCAGAACTATCAAAGGACAGGGCAGAGCTGTTCCGTTTTAGCCATTGATATTAGTGCCATTAATATCTTCTGTCCTCAGCATCCTGCCTTTCAACTAACGCCACGGTCTCTTAGTTCTACAGGAGCCGAGAAGCATGGCAGCTTTGAGGGATGGCTTTCTACGATGCCACTCATGGGTGGTGATGAGGCTGAAACTTACCTGGATCAGTACTGCCCACAGCAGCCTAACAGCACAGGGCTTTTACTTGGAGGATTCCAACACTGCTGGTTCCCTAAATAAAGAAACGCTCAAAAACTGCGGACCTAAGTCAAAGGTCTGAATTCTCCCTTGCAAAAAAATGAATGCAGACCCTGGTAGCTTGCTGCCATTTCAACAGACAGAAATGGACTGCATTTTTAATTCCATGGTAAAATCTGAGACAGTTTCCTGTTTTAGGTGGAGGAGTCTGGCCCGAGTTTTGATCCTCACTAACAAGATAGCATTTTAATCGCTGAGGAACTTGTAATTCTTTTCTCCTTTTGTCCCTCTTACATTAATAAGCTAGATGTTTTTAATGCCTACAACATCTATTTTTACAGAGTTCAGAGTTTATAGCAGAGGCGTCTGAGTGCTGGTTAAAGTAGCTCATCTGCTGCTTCAAAGAAGTTGTAAAACCTGGAACTATCTCTGCTGATCACACCTTTTCTCACCCCCAATCTCCTGCTCAGTTTCCAAGGGAGCCAAGTTACAGAAGAGACAACCTCTTAGAAACCCAGAGCTCTTTCATTTTAATTCAGCAAGATAGATACAGACCTCCTCAGCCGTGTGTGGAGATCAGAGAGGCAGAAGAGAAAACTGTTGAGTTTCTAGAGCATGCTCTTTATTTATTTATACATACAACTCTTTACCCAAAAGAATTTAAAGGGGGATGCAAGGAAGCATACAAAAGAGAACGCTACATTAAAACTAAGAAAGAAAAATGACCTTAGGAAAGATCTAGGAAGACAGACTTGATGCTGGATGATCTCCACATGGCCCTAACATCCTTCACATCTCCTTCCCTGCTTTCAAGTCCGTCCCACCCTGAGGTTTGCAGCATAATCTTACCCTGCTTTTGTTCTGTTCATTAGGAGCATACAATTTATAACTAACATTCAAGTTACTTGCCTTCAAAGAAATCAGCACACACCATTTACACACATATACTGGATAGGTAATTTGAGATGTCAACTGGTCGCTTTCTTAAGGTATAGGATGCAAGAACTATTTAGTTGATTTTCCCCAAGTGTCTTGTTTTCTTTGTTCTAGTATCGACTTCATCAATGCTCATCTTTCCATCTGAGCAGTACATCTGTGGATACTCCCCTGATGCTTCCAGAGGAGTCATTACCTCCTTGGGGAGATAGTTCAACACTGTGCTCATTGTCTCATGGCAGCCACTCTCTCCCTGTAAATTGCATTATTTTTCTTAAAATACTGATGTTGGAAATGGAGCTTGTCTACATACAAATGATCACCCTGTATCCCAAGCTCCATGAGAGCAAGGACACTGTTTCCTTTTCAGTACCTGTTACCTAGGTGATTCTGGTCCACAAAAGTTCTCTTATCATGCAGATATTTCCACTCCCACAACCCTTCGTAAGCATCTTTTCTTTGACCCTCCATACTCCCTGCCCAAATAAGTTGCACTGTCTGGAGTTCCTTTCTCTCTGAGACTCCTGCCCCCACCTCCACTCTGGACCTACCTTCCTCAAGAACCTGTCAAGTCAACTCTGGCAGCATCATGTCCTCTGGCTTTTGTCCTTTAGTATATAAAGAATCCTACCTGGGAGCAACAGTGAGTACTAAAACATGAGCACTCAGGTCTTCTATCATTTCTTAAAGGCTTTTGCTCTCAGATGGTGATCTAGAAAAGTCTATCGTTGTGTTGAAGAGGAATGAGTTAAAATGACAGCAGAGGGCCCATAAAATCAGAAACAGATAAACTAAGAGCACAGTATCCCACTTAGAAAGGTAGACCCAACCCCATCAATCCTAGAGACTTATTCAAGAACTTATTCCAACTGCTCAGAAGAGCATTTGCGGTGCTTGCACAAGAGAAAAGGGCCATTCTGAATGGGGACAGATGATGGGCATGTCAAATATTGAGAGAAATGCAGGAAAAAATAGTTTTAAATCACATCAGTGTGTATTATAGAGAAAGAGGGAGACCTTTTTGGTTTTCAAAGTAAATATTCATTTGCTTCCCAGCGATCCCGCATATTGCTCCTGCGGGCTGATGTTTATTTACTCTAGCTGGTCTTAATGCAGAGGCCAGCCATGAGCTGGACGCGAGAAGGATGCACTTGATTTGGGTTCTGTTCTGTTGTTGGCATTCCTGAAAATAAAACCAAAGGCTTCCCCAGAGCTGATGTCATGTGCCTCTGACTTCCCCCAATTCCTTGAAGGTCATCTTACCCACTGTACAGATTCTCTCACAGTCCATCACCATTCCACCCCTCTGCCTTCGAACTTTCCCTCTCGTCTAGCCGCTCTTCTTGAGAACTCCAGCCATCTCATTAATTACAATGGGTGCTTCTGGATCTTCGGATTTGAAGAGTAGAGATTTCATTCGCCCCCTGCATTGCCCACTCTTTTCAGCTCCTCTCTCCTTACTGCAGGCACTGTAAGCTCTATAAGATCAGAGTTTGGCTTAGTTCCACAGGGTCATCAAGGCCAATGTTGTGGCCTCCTTTGTAGGTTCTCCATCCAGGGGCTCTCCATTCATTCTCCATGTAGCCCTGTAGTTTCATTGCTTTGTGTTATGATCCAGAACGCACCTCTAGGTCTTTCTCATTGCTTTGATCCCAATGTGCAGCTCAGTGCATAACGTGCAAGGGGAACTAAATCAAACTTCTGTTCAATTGTAAAAACCTCACCAAGATGAATGGCCAATGACTAGCATACTGTCATCTTAAACTAAATCATTGAAACACTGTTCTGATTGTCTGAACCTCAGTTCCCTAAAGCACACAATAAGGAAAGAACATTACAGAGCTGCCTTGAAGGTTTAGATAAAATAATATATTCAAGTCGTTGGTCACCCAATATGTTCAGTGAAGGTAGATTGGCTTTCTTTATCTCTGCACAAAACTTAGACACTGTACCCTCGACCTCAATTGTAAGACATAATTACAAACGGTTGTGCTGGAGAGATAGTTCATAGATTTACCGGTTGCTCTTGTAGAGTACCAGGCTTGGTTGCCATCACCCACTTGGGGAAGCCATGACCACTTGTAACTGCAGTTCCAAGAGATCCTGTGCTCTCTTCTGGCCTCTATAGGTACGATTTGCGTTGCTCTTATAGACAAGCAGGCATACCTACATATACGTACATAAAAATATTCTTTTGAAAAAGAATTACCACTAGCTAAAGATGATGATGACACATTTTAGGTACAGATGCCCTCCTCCCTTTATCAATGTCCCTTAAGGAAGCTTGATTTTCCTAGGACACCATTCTCCGTGACAGATGCTGTGCACACTAGGCACCTCTCCTTGCCTTTCTATTTCTGGCAGTAGAAGAGTTGTCAGAAGCAGTGAGAGAGAAAAGGTAAAGAGACATAAAAGAAACAGAAACAGCTTCCAAGAACAGCAAGCAGATTATTCAAATGCATCTTGATTTACACATGACAGATGTGTTCCTGAAAAATATATGTAAACCGAATCATACTTTGAGTCATGAGGGAATCTTGGCATTTAAAGGAATTCTCTACTGAAGCCTTTCAGAACCAGAACAGCCAATAGGATGAGCAACCTCACATAGTTTGTGCCGTGTGGGCTTATGTAAGCCCTTCTCTCTCTAGTCTGGGGTAAATTTATGTATGGTTTATGTAAATGAAGATAATTGTAAATGTTAATTTCTGATGGAAAACCATCCACTGGAAGACTAGATCAGAGGAAATACAGGAAGGAAAGAGCTCTGAGTCCTAACACCTGTGGATGGGGGTTGTGGGACCTTGCCCTACCTGCCTGTGGAGAACCTGAGACCAGCATCCTTCACTGCCCACTAAGGCTGAGTGAGCTAAGCTAAGGGCACCTCCTCAAAACCACCACCAACCTGCCATCCTAAGGGCAGTGGCTGAAAGTCAGGGCTTTGGAAGAGCAGGCTCCCGGCTCAGTTAGCTGCAGTGAGTGGGGTGTGCAGTGAGGCAGGTTGAGCCCAGGGTGCTCATGCCAGCAGCAGCATCTCTGTGCCTCAGCTACTTTACCCTTTGCTGGGCACGTCACTGGACACCCAGGGGCAATGATCAGAGAACCAAGGAAAGCTGTGTCATAGAACAAGAGAAAAAAAAGCCAGAAGTTAAAAAAAGATACTAGATGTTTTATTGAGCTGCACAGGTTAGACTGATATGTCCAAAGGCTGACCAGAGAGAGAAGATATGCAAGTAATATTTATTCTGCAAAGGATACCAGGCTGAGATCTATAACTTCATGGAATAGTGTTTTTGTTTGTTTGTTTGTTTGTTTGTTTTATCTTCCCTGAGAAGCCCGGTATTGCTATCCCATGACCACATGGCTTGTAATAGATAAAGCTAATGATGGAAAGAGGAACAGGCTAGGGTAAGTCCCTGAATCACAGGTACATGTCTCTAGCGTTTCCTCTCTGAGTCTGTCCAACTACAATGGCTTTAGTTACATGTACTCAGACGGACACTGGTTCAAAATGAGTTAGAAAAAACTTAAGAGGGAAAAAAGGAATCATTTGGGCATTTGAAGTCGACTCTTCATCACTGCCCTGCCCAAGATTAAAACAATGCAGCGACGCATCAGCAAAGTTAGGGACATCTTAGGAAATGTGCCTAGGCAACCTTTCCACTCATTGATAGTCTACCCCCTCTCTATACACCTTCAGGGGCAGAAAAAGGGATGAGTGTATGTGTGTGTGTGTGTGTGTGTGTGTGTGTGTGTGTGTGTGTGTTCACTGGTGATGGTTGATAAAAGTAGTGCTAAATTGTAGTTAGAACATCTGTATTTGATAGATAGATTTTTCCATCTGAAATCAGAAAGTGGCTGTGCGACTCCAAGAAAACGTATTATCTTCTAACAGTTTAATGTCAATATGTAATCCTAGGTGACTGCATCAGGCCTGGTGAGTCTTGGAAGTTTTGCCTTGGGCTGATGAATGTAGATTGTTATGTGAGAGTGGGAGAGGGAAGAAAAGATAGGCTTAGGCTCAGGAAAGGGCCATGGCCACACTTTTGTGAGCTCAGCAGTTACCTATCTGCCCAAGGAAGAAACACTTTGCACTTCTTTGCCCATTAATTCAGCCCACCCACCCACCAGAGAGCAATGGATTCCATCTAATCCAGTGACAGATGCCACAAACTGCCCAGCACTCACCCATGCCCAGCTTCCCCATACCAACAAATTGCAAAATCAAAATAAAAAATCTAAGTAACAACAGCAGCAGCTCAATGATTTCACCATTCCAATTGATTCTTTAGATGGAATGTCATCTTGACAGATCTATTTTGATCGAGTTGTCTAATTGAATAGCGTTCTTGATGCTCTTGAAATTGTGACCTCAGACCGCTGTGAAATAAATGCAATTTGGAGGATTATTTCCAAACAACAACTGCTCCTCCTCTGGGAACTTACTAGTTCTTTGAAATTGTTGGTGAACCACCTACTGACTAAGCTATTAAGAGTAGGTGCTTTATTTGTACCCCAGTCTAACGGTTCATAAATTCAAAGGCAGCCAGTGCTGCAAAAGCAAACAACAGAAGGCTTGCACTTAGGACAAAGAGATACCCAGGAGGCTGCTGGCCAGGTTCCCTGGATCCTGACCTAGTTAGCTGTCTGCTCCCCCGGGCAATCTGTATGCTGGTAATTAGAGCTATGTGTGGAAATCTTGCCTAATGAACCCCTTCAGAGGTGGCAAACTTGTTTGGAAAGGGGTTTCTCACTGGACCTAAAATTTAGTCTGAGCTTCTCCAACTGTTCAACAAGACAAAAGGCTTTGGGTTCACCCGAGCTCCAGGTGCATCCTGAAACACAGGGTTTATTTTCTGTGAAGTTCAGCTCCGTTCTCAGAATGAATGGCTGCTGGTTCTCATATGGGTGTTTACTGGGCTATGGAGCCAGTACCAAGCATGTCTTAGACAGTCCTATCTCCTTAACTCAACCCGCCATAGAAATGCTGATAAGCCAGCCCCACAGCATTACCAAGGCTCAGAGACATCACATAATTCAGCCAAGGTCTCAGGAGGGGTGGAACTGGGGTTGGGTTCTGACTCTGAAGTCCAAGCTTAACTCAGCATCTATGTAAATAAACCTTTCATAAAGATGAAAGGCTGATGAATGGGACTTAACCTCAAGATAGAAATTCAAAAGCCTGACTTCAATGAAACCCCAGCAGAGGCAGCATCATCTAGTTGACAAATGTTTTTAAGCCTCTTTTTTCACATCTGTATAATGGGAATATTGCCAAGACAATTATTTTGAGAATTAAATAACCTAATAAATGGAAAAGCACAATCATTGCCTAGTCTATGTCCAGTTCTCAGTGAGCAGAACCATAATTTAATTAGTGATGGTGTCTTAGCATTCATAGTCTTCTATGATTTCTCAAATGCACAGATTGTCTAAACTACAAGGAATATTTCAAAATATGAGCAAGCATCTCTATTTTGGCAGTATTTTTTAATGCATCCTAAAGCACGACTTTTCTATACCCTGGTTTTCTTCTCTGTGCTGTCTTTCTATATTCTGGCCCCCTGCCCCTAACAGAACAGGGGCACCTTTCATCCATGTGTTAATCCATAGCTCAAATAGGACTCATGGTAGGAATGCAAAAGAAAATTCTGTCTGTGTAGCTGTTAAGGGCCCGTGGGGCAGATTCTCATTAGAATGCTTTACAATAATATCAATCAGTATTAAAAATGTATGTTCTACTCAATTTTTAAAACATCTTAAATAAATCTTTAAATAAAGCTATTTTGTTTTATCTTCAGGGCTCAGTGAACAGTTAGCCCTAAGGGGCCCTTGTTCCACCCCAAGTAGGAGTTCCACTCCTAAAGGGCTTGCTACCAAAGTCAGCCTTTCTGGGGGGTATCTGCTGTGGGGGAGCCACATCTTTGGGAGATGCTGATTGTTTGGTGGGCACCACATTACTAAGGAATGAGCTATTCTTCCATTAGGCTCATTTACCATTCAGAATTGCTCACAGGAAGCAGCTGGCTAATGCGTAGCCTTGAGGAGCAAGCAGTGCTCTGATGCCATTGAAAAGGTCAGTGAGCCTACAGGAGAGGAAAGGAGGCCAGTGCCCTTGTTACAGGGCTGGGGGGACTTGGGAGAAGGTTAAAAACGGAACTAGATATTTCCAGAACAGAGCACGCTGCCCCTTTTAGAAACATGCCTCTTAGCTGGCAACAGTGGCTTTCTTCTGTACCCTACTTGTCTGTCCTTGGTGGAAGCCCAACATGCCTACAGGGTCAAAGGGAGAATGATTGAGTGTAAACTAACAGGGAGCGGAAGGGGTTGAAGCGGTAAAGACACAATGCGGGATAGCAAAAGGCAGTCACATTTACTGAGGCAGCAGCAATGCCAGTAACTCTGCCAACGATGCATCAAGCATATACGCCTCTTGGAATCGTCATTCCTATCCCAACCACTGAAAACTGTCTAGAACACTGCAATGGCTTCCATGTCGTCTCCCCAGATTTTCCCATTTATACCCCTCTAATACTTCTTAGAAACTGTGGTGCACTTCTATTTCAGAGACTATTAACTGCTTCCTTTTATTAACAGCTCCCAACAGGAGCACACACAGTTCTTTTTGTAGTGTTACCCCTACACATTTATTTTTTTTTCAGTCCGTCCCATTTAAACCAGGAAAAGCTACCCCATGTCCTCTGGTTTTCCTTAGGGTTTTATGCCTGTATGAATCTCCTTATGCTGTTACATTATTGTCTAATGTTTTCCCCTCCCTGGCTGTTCTTTGTCTGCTTTAAGAAATTGAACTTCTTAAGGAGATATTGCTGAGCAGTTAAGAGCACTTGCTGCTCTTGCAGAGGACACAGACTTGATCCCAGCACGCACATGGCAGCTCACAACTATCTAGAACTATAATTGAGGGGATCCAATGCCTTCTTCTGGACCCTGAGGGTGCCAGGCATGCAAGGGGTGCACACACATGCATGTAGACACCACACATAAAATAGCAATAATAAAAATAATTTTTTAAATGAAATTTAACATCTTGGTAAATTTGACTTCACCCATGTGAGCCTCCCAGACATCCTCCTGTCTTGAGCATGTGGCTGGCTCTGGTGAACTAGACAACATGCTCACACACCTGTGATTGCAACTTGCATGTTGCTCTGCTTGAGCACCCAGGGTGCTGTGGTCCTAGTGTAGGCGGCCAGTCATCTCTTTTGATGGCAATGCCCATGCATTTGAGGGCCTTGTCTTAATCGTGTCATCCTACACCCAGCACATACGCTGGCCCATGGCAGATAGCTGTGGTGGTGAAGGTGCCAGTGGAACTGAAGGAAAAAAAAATGAACTCCCCAAATCATGCTCCCAGAGGCTACTGTGTACCTTTGTCTGCAGAAATTCGTTGTTTTAGTACCTGGAACAACTACTTCCAAAAGGGAGCTGATGGTGAGCATCAGCAGTAGCAGTGCATAACTCTCGAAACAGAACAAACCACTGTGGGAGTCAGATTAAGGCATTTAGAAGAGGATGGAGTCCTGTCTGCTCAATGCAGCCTGCTTAGTAAGTAGAGGGTTGATGAAAGCTAGGTCATGAAAACAAAAGCAAAGACATCAATTAACCCTCTTTCCCCAAGAAACAAAAGGGACAAAGATCTTCTTTCTCCCCCAAAGCAGAACTGGAAGCCAAAAGCCCCATAGTTGGCTTCCCCCTGCCACTAATTAGCTGTCTAACCATGGGCAAGTCCCTCAACTTCTCTGGGTCCCCATATAAACACTAATTACAGTTTTTAGATGTATTTGAATGCTAAGTCTCATTTTTGCTCTAAAGGTCTGCGATTTTTAATCCTTCTCTTTGCGTTTTCCTGGCAGCTTTTGCAACTCATCAATAGGGCTCTCTTGGGCTATTCAGGGTAAATATTCTAAGAAGCCCAGGATACTCAGACAGCAGCCCTAATTGACCACAGTCCCACTACTTCTCAGCAGCCAGGGTGTTTGTTGTTGTTGTTATGGTAAACATGAAGACAAGTGATGCTCAATAGGGAAGAGCAATTTTAAAAACTAATTGATTTGTAAATATAGTGGAATTGCCTCTGATTCTGCACATTTATTAATAAGTGAAGATAAAGAGACCTCTTAGGCTAAAATCTCTTGGGGTACCCTAGATACACCTTCAAGGATCACAGCTGTGGATGCTCAGCCTCACAGGACAACCTTGACATGTGAAGCTAAAGAAGATCAACAGCTTAGAGATCCCAACCACAGGACCACATGGTTCCCAAGCATTTCTAGGTGTTCTATACCATTCTGGTGTCATTGCTTAACCTTTCTTCTTTAGAAGGCCAAGGATACCTGAGAGTCAGATGTTCCTGCTGGACAGTTGCTGGATGCACATGGCAATGTTGCAGGACAGAGAGGGCTTCTTCAGCTGAACTTTTGGGACAGTTTCTCACTGTGAACAGTCACAGGTAGGGCATCCTATGCTGAGGGGCGTGCCTTTCCATACTTCACATATCTGCACTTTGTTTATCTAAGGCTAGGTTGATCGTCTATTAGTCATTTCAGGTAAATCCCCAACTCAGACACACATATACAGAGGCAGCACACATTCATGTTTTCTGAGTGTCAAAGGCCAGAAGAGTTTGGACTCAGTAATAGTCCCAACAGATGATTGACATCATGTCTTATGAAAGGAGTGTCAGGCCAGAAATGCTAGTGCAGCCTGTTGGTAAGGGGACAGATGGATGGCCACACACCTACAGCCCCACAGGAAGAGATCCAGTGGCATAAACAGAGGCCAGTCTGCAAGAAGAGACCCTTCACCCCACCCTGCAACTGACCAGGAAATCAGTGTTCAGTCCTCTGTGGGCAAAGTGCCAGGGTGACAACGCCAGAGGAAATGCTTCTCAGGGCATTTCTTTCAACTGTCAGCTGTCATATCAGTGCCGGACAATGTCACTCCACACAGGAAAGCTGTGGGGCCCAAGAAATGCCAAGAAAATGGCATTGAGTGGGCAAGGCAAGCACCGGCCTCCCCTGCTAATGAATGCAGCAGATGTGGCATTTCTGACAATATTGCTTCTGCCTCACTTGCCATTTAATGTTAAGAGGCTTCCAGAGTCTACTGCATTTAAAGAGTAATGACTGTTTTCAGGGTAAATGCTCTGTTAAATAACCCTGGATTATTGTGTCGTGTTATTACATTTATAAAATGGCATTTCAAAAAATAATAATTGTTTTAGAGTTAATTGATGTTTTTAACCATCACTGTGTGTGGAGAATTTTTATTCAGCAGACAGGGAGTGAGCAAGGGAGGAAGAGATTTCCATTGGGAGAGCCACACTGAAAATAGAAAGCATCTCTACCCGTGAAATCCTAGTACCCAAGCCCCCTCCTCCTCTGGCTGCATTCAGTGAGCTCCTTTCACCGCAATTAAAGCAACCGCAGGACAAAGGTAAGTCTCAACCTCCTCAGATGGAGTCTACAAACTATGGGACTGGCAGTGGTACAAGGGGTCAGTGGGAGCCCTGGCCGAGCTTCTCTGGCCATTATCGCCCCACGTGGACAGGCCTGGCCCCTGAGCAGGCTGACGCAATGGCAGGACCCACTGCTCTGCAAAGCAGTGACTTTTCAGATGTGAAGTTAATTACACGGCCGAGAGTCTCAGAATCCATGCTGCCAGAGGCAGAGCTGAAATGCAGGACTATTACAAAACCGGGAAATTCCAAAAATCTGCTTATTGGGGCAGACGCAAAGGGTGCATGCATGGACTTGAACCACTTCCCCAGCATGGTAGGGATGACATCACTTTCTCCTTTTCAACCAAACTCCTTGCCATTCCCTTGCTGCATATTCTCAGGGGAGCACCTCCCACTGAGTAAGACCTTATTTCTGATCACAGAGCTTCCTGTTGCAAGCTTCTCTGTGAAGCAAGGACCAGGTGTTATTTGGGTGATAGGTTTAAATAGAAATATGCACATACCAAAAAGGCAAAGCTCATTTTCTTTGTAGTGGAGCTCACTAGAACCCAGGTCTTACCTTTGCAGCTCGCTTACACTATGTAGTCTATCACCTGGAATTTCCCTAAAAACCCTCAGGACTGCCATAGCTTCACAGCTTCATGGCATGAACTGCCTAATGCAGTAAATGGACAAAGACCCAAGCCAAATAGGGGAAACTAGACTGCTGGCCTCTAACAGCAGAAAAGAGGACAGAGATTGCCTATAGAGTAAAGCTGGAAATATGCAGCTGAGAGCTAAGCCTCTGATAGTAAGCTGTTTCATACTGCAGATAGCCTATTCTTTACCCCTTACTCCTTTACTGATCCTAACAGAAATTTGTCTACTAATACATCATTTCAGTTCCCCTTCCCCACTCCCTGCTCAACTACCACCATGGCCTCTTGGGGAATTATAGGAGCATTCTGACCACCTGAGCAGATGAAAATCAGTCATTTGAGCAACAAGCATGCACCCCAGTTTCTCAGTGTGCCAAATAACATGTCGATGAGTCATCAGTTCTGTAAAACAGAGTGACCTTGCAAATGACCACTGAAGATCTAGAAGGCAGAGCAGAAGTGAGTTGGAATCCATTACCTCCCAATCAAATCACAAGCAGCCGAATGCCTTGCCACTGCACACATTTCTTAAAATGCCCCCAGGAAAGCTTTCCTGGCGACTTTGGTCACTCCCCTTAGGGAAAGTGGATTAGCATGCTGGGCAAAAACGTCCAACACAAAGACCAAGGGACAAACTTGGTGGCAAAGACAGCTATCCAATTGACCCCAGTCACACAATGTGTGAGGAGTCCCAGCACCATGTTCAGAGGAGCATGCTGGGTTCCTTGTCTTGGTCTTCAGGTCCTGACCTCTTTAGACATAAGGCTACTGAATGGAACAATATGGCCCGATGACTGGCTGGAGAAAGGCCCACTCTTTCTCTACTAAATATGGAAACATGACAAAGTGAGCAATTTAACTCCATCTACTTAAATACTTAAAATTATATAGGCTTCTCGAGCAGGGAACTCAAGTGTGGGGACACCCCCCACTCTCACCCAGGATCGCACAGCGTGGACTAGAAATGAAGGCTCCTGGGGATTATGTCTTCCTTCCTCTCTGGGGCATAGTAAATGGAGGAGTGGGGCTTTAATCACTTTAAAAGGTTATATCTAGTTAAGACACATCAGTTAGATCCTGGGTCACTGAGACACTTGGAATCCCCAGGCACCAGTTCAGCATCAAGGCTAACACTGGATGTTCTTTTTCATATATAAGAAATAAAGGCCTCCAAAAATCCAATAAGGAAACAACAGTAAGACAAATAAACAGCTAAGACCATAGGGCTCTCAGATGTCATATGAAAATTCTGACCTTATGTTTCATGAAACTAGAAATCATGATGGCAAAATATCATCAGAAAAATATTTATATAGCATACTATGCTATAAACTCAGTAGGTGACCAAGATAATTTTATATGAAAATGAAAATCTTCTATTTGAACAAGTATGCATAACCACCAGAATATAATGAATTCCTTCCTTTATTTTGGTTCTAAACACCAAGAAGCACAATCCGTAATTAACTTCATCATAATCGTCATTGTTGTCAAAACTTGTATTTTTTCATGGAAGTGTTAATAAAAAAACTGAAATAATTTTGGAGACCTGGACTCTATGTACTTTTATTTTTCAATTGTATTACATTTATTTATTTTATACATGGTGCATGTGCCATGGTGTGCATATGGAGGTCAGAGGACAATTTTCAGTAATCATTGCTCTCCTTCCACCATGTGAGTCCTAGGAATTGAATTCAGTTTATCAGTGCTGTGGGCCACTAACCACTTAGCCATCTTGCTGGCCACTTTATGGACTCATGAAGAAAACGACTAAAATGAACTAGAAAAACATCATTTCCAAGACAATGGGTTTTAGGCGTTATTATCTTCTGGTACTGTCAAAGCAGGAAATGACTTCTTTGTAACCCTTTGAATTTAAAGGTCATGTCTGGATCACTCCAAATCCGGCAAAGTTGTTTCTCACCATTATTACCTCTCTCTCTTTTTCTTGTCTGCTTTCTCTCCTTCCCTCTCTTACTTAGATAACTTACACTGTGCTCCTTTACCCACGCCTGCATTGTAGGATGCTTGCTAAAGAAACAGTGAGAAAAAGGGAAGACACTGAGAAAACAGAGGGCCTGATAGAATTGTCTATAGATGGGTGTGCAGTGTTACCATGAACACTGGTTACTGACCGGAAGGAGAGACGTTGACAGTTCATACAGTCCGTACCCAGGCATGGTAGAGCAAGCCTTCTAAACAGCCTTCAGAACAACTTTTCTGCATCCATGCCCATATTTCTCAAGCTTTGGCCCGTTATCACATCTCATATCTGCTATTTGGGAAGAGCATCCTGACTGAGGCCCTTGGCTGTTTTGCTTCTGACTTGCAGCTCAGCTCACATCACTCTGTGTTCCACAGACTGCCAGCTACCAGGATGATCTGTTGATGCATCATGTCTTTGCCCAAACCTTTCAGTGGCTCCCCGCAGGCCACAAATCCATGCCACATCTTCCACTGGGCCTTCTGAAACCAAAGCACATTAGCAGATGGCTTTCACCTGATACCAAATATATGGCAGAGTCAATTTGGAGGAAATTTTATAATCTTAAATGACACTTAGACAAATCTTTTCAAAGAGGTCTTGACACAGAGTTTCCTGAAGATAAAATTTAGGACAGTTAGCCACGACTTACCCATTACCATAGTCTCCTTCCTCCCTTGCTTTCCCTTCTATTATGTAAAAGTAAAACATAAACAAATCACAGATTGTCATAATGGCATTGACTGAAATTGACACATGGCAGCATTAGGAGATCTTATGCCTTTGCATTAGCAAAAGTAACTTAAAATCAATTATTTGGAAAGAAATTATTCAGGAAATCCTAATGACTTATTATAGTAAAACACTTATGAGAACGCACCCATTAATGGCGGACAATTACTGGAAAGCTAAATTTATTATTCAGGAAATCAATTAACTAGTATTTAATTACTTAAAATTATGATCCTTTCGTAAATATTGGTACACTTTGCTTACAAATATCACTTCTGATTAGGAATCCTTGGATAGGAAGTAACTATATTCACTTCACAGTCTTCTGGGTTTTTTAAATTATATATATATATATATATATATATATATATATATGCCTTTAAAGTACTTTTTAACTTTTTAACTTTGCATACAAGATATCAGTTGTCATTCCAGAATTTTCAAAGAAATTGTGTTTTCCTAGAGTCTCCTCTCTGGTCACACCCCCATGTGCCACTATTCTGATGCCCCTTCAGTCCTCCTCTGTGGATTGTAATTGTGTAAAAGAGCGTCCATTCGAGCACAGCAATGCATGAAGTAGTCTGACCCTCTCTTCCTTTACCAAGAGGACTCCCAGTTTCAGTGGAGTTCTTTCACCCAAGGCTGCAGAGCTCACTCAGTAGAGTCCTCAGACTACAATCAAGAAGTTCCTGGCTTCTACAGCAACCCTGTTTCTACACACGCTTATTCTTGAAATAACCTCCAACTCAGCAGAAGGGAGCAAAGGGCGTGGACCCACTTGCTTTTCCTTTTTCAAGGCTAGTAAATAGCAATGTGTGCCTTAGGAATTCACAAGGCCTAAGTCATTTGCTAAACTTGGGAGAGGTCAGGCATCTCACACTGGCTCCTCCCCTTCTGCCTCTGCTACAGTTCACCAGACATCCCTTTGACTCATTTTCCAGTGTTTTCCGTGTCGCTATTGGCATAACATCTTATCAGTGGAGTTAATTACATCCACTTGGAGTGTGAAGGACAACTTGATTGTCTCAAAGAGCCAGAGGCCACATAATCCATCTCACTGCTCTCACAAAACAAGTTCCCAATTGTCTGCTGTAGGAAGTGAGAGGGATGGCCCAAGGCAATGTGCTGGTACTTGCCCTCTGCCACAGAGAGGGAAGTCAAAAAAGAGTGAAGTTTCTCCTCCATGGACAGAGACCAGCCTTGCAGATGTGTGTTCCAATCCACCAGAATCTCTATACATAATCTGCACTGTCCACTGGCTTCCCTTTTAAAAGTCACTATCTTTTAATCCATTCACAACATAGTAGCATGCAGATGTAGCTAAGTTTGCATGTCTGATTATACATCTGATCACTCTTCAACTCATCTGAAAATAAATATGGAGGATGGATTGTCATCTTAGTGTAATATGGCTAATCCTTAGTGACTATGAGTTTAGTGTGCCTGTGTATTGATGATGTAGTTGTTTAGATTTGTCAGACATTATCCAATTTGTTGCTTCTGTATGTCGATGAAAAGTGGAGAAATTCGAATTAGTTGCAATTATGGCCAAGATGACTTTATCACTTTGTCTTTAATCTTGATATTTGAGAATAGGATGAGAAATGAGTTTCTCAGATAAGCTGCAGTTTTGAACTCAGTGGTGTGGACATGTTCTACCTGATCTTACCTTACTAAAACCCCTAGCAATGCATGACATCAAACTGCTCATGCTTTGGCCAATTCCTGTCCAAGTCTATAGCAACTGAGTGGGCACAGGGAATGGGTACTACCTGGGCACTATGAAAGCAGAACTACAACGAGTTAGTTAAAATTGGGTGCAATAGGGTGCTGTGTATGACTTTCCATTTTGCAGTAGTCAGAGTGAGGAGCTGACCCACATCTGTGAGATGGATACTGTAGGTACACCACCAATCATCTTGCCCCATGGGTTCTGATGCCATGTGGTCTATGTGGAGACTGTCTTCTCTTGATGTTACTATCTCTGTGTCCTGTTTATTTCTAAAACTAGGCATTTTCAAATCTACATCAATGCAGAACATGTTGGATTTAATAATGGAAGTGTGGAGAGCACACAAACCCTACCTCCTCTTCATTCAGGCCTTTTGAGGTCCTGATCTTTTCTAGCAGGTGACAACTGACATCCTCCCACCCACTCTTAGATGATTTGTATGTGCAGGTATGTACTTATCTGTGTTTTAAACATGTAATAAATATAGTTACATAAATTGCTTTCATCTTCCTGTGACAGACTGACGTCTTCTTGCCCCTCAACGGCCCATTATTTTACAGTAGCTGCAGCTGCTGATACAGAAAGGTGGTCCAGGGTCCGTTGTTGAAACATTTAGATGGTTTTTACACTTTCGCCCTGCCACCAACTCAGTACCAATAGATCATTTGCAACACTCGCCTAACATTTTTTTAAATTCTCCTGGAATTTGGAAGGAGACAGTTACTGTTGGTACTGTTCTCTCTGCTAATTATTCTCTACGGGCTAAAGCTAAGGGCTAATATCAGACCTTCAGGTTCTTGGTTAACTCCAGAGTAGGTAGAACGCTGCCCTGTCAGCCAGACTTCCTGTCTCTTCCCTACACTGGAGGGCTGAGATGTCAATCGACATGCAAATCTTTAACTTTTATAGATATAGGTAATTGCCATTTCCAAAACATTCACACCTTTATATTCTCACCAGCAGTGTGCAAGAATTAACCTTTTCCTTGAATCTTCTCTGATGCTGCTATTTTTTTATGAGTTTTCTAGAGTAATTTGTATTTCATGTTTTAATTTGTCTCTCCCTGGTCGCTCATGAAGCTCAGCATCTTCCCAGGTATTTATTTGCAATTTTATTTCAGTGAGTTGCTGATTCATATCATTTGTCGGCTTTCTGTTGGGTGATTTATCTTTGGGTAGTGATTTGTAGCTATTCTTTATATAATCTAGTTATTAATGCTATAAATACTGCTAATCGTTTTCCTGCATTCTACCAGTTGCCTTTTAAATACTTACGTTATCCTTTTCTGTTTAGAACTTTTGTATTTAATAAGACATATCTATCTATGCCTCAATCTTTCCCAATATGGCTTTTGAATTTTCTTCTTAATTACATAATGTTTGCTTACTCCCAAGATTATATAAGTGTATGTGCATGTGTGTGAAATTTATTTTATCTGTCAGAAGTTGTCTGTTTATACTAATATCCTGGTCTTTATTTCTTAGGTTTGGGGGGTCCTGGAAATCAAATCCTGTCTCAGTGCATTAAGTAGGCACGACACTGCTGAGCTGCATCCCAAGTCCAGTACCATTTACTTCCTTTATTAGTTATTTGAGAATTTCCTATAATAACATGTTTTCATCATATTCATCCTCCCTCCCCAAACTCTTTGCAGACCAATCCCTTTATCTTCCCATCCAATTTGGGCTACTTATTTTCAGTTGTAATATGGAGTATAGTTACAGATTTCTTATTGGAGGTAATACAGGATATACAAATAGGACACTATCCATAGGAAATTGATGCCATCACCACCAAGAGAGATGACCTCTTATCAAATGTTTGTGTCAACAGACCCAGAGTGCTCCTTTTCTCTGTTATTTCTGGTTGTCAACTGCAGCCAAGTCATATCCACATGAGGCCTAGAAATCTGAATCCTGCCTCCTTGCATGCATTTGCATGGAGAAAAGCATAGGGATCGCATCACCAATTTTATGAGGAACTGTGGAAACAAAGGTCAGTACAACTCTTAGTTTTTAAACGTGAATACAAAATCTAAGTAGCGAAGACAATGCCTCAGAGAAAGCAGAATAAAAGATGTGCATGAGAGTTTGAAAATGTCAGCATACAAGTATGCAGTACACCATTAAAGGAAAGGGATGAAATAAAGAAGTATAAAGGACAGAAGAGAAGGGGGGAGGTAGAGAGAATCTCGCCGAAGACTTCCGAGGATTTTATAGGGACATTTTGGGGGAAATAAAAAGAGACGCATCTTCCCGCACCCGAACTGCCACATCACAAAATATCTGAGACTCTCATCAGGGCAGTACACAACAGTTAGCAAGATAGACCAGAGCCTAGGTCCTCCAAAGAGTAAGGCACAAAACCTTAATAAAGGCAGCATTATTCTCATTCTGATTTTATTGTTAATTGTGATGGCATTGTCACATCAGGGCTCAGTGGTTGTTTTGTTGGCACTGGACCCTGGGGATGAGCCCCTCAGAGCATAGAGAATGGACTACTCTCAATCATCAGGTCCAAGCTACCATAACTAATCCATCATCTGTGGCCTGCAAGGCTGGCTCCTGAGTGTCGATGTGGAGTTAATTAGACAAATATTGTACGCTCAAATCCAATTGATTATTAAAACACCATAACGAGGATTTAACACCACAGCGCGTATTGGAAACACTGTATTTTACCTTGGCACGTGCCTGCTCACCCCTAAACTGACATCTACTGACAATTAGCATTCAGTGGCTACTATGGCTTGTTCTATCATCCCTGATTTAATAAGACAGTTATTATTCTCTCTGCTAATTAATATCTATGGATTAAACTTGGGGACTGGGTATCAGGCATGCATGCCCCTGGTAAGCTTGAAGGAGGTTAGTCTGATGCCTCTTTAGCCTGACTTGCTGAAGGTCCTGGACTCAGACAGAACAGGTGTTTTCCTTGAGCTGCAAAAAAGAAACAAATCAAAAGGAAGTGGTCTCAAGTACCTGGCTTCCTCTGAAGAAATTCTCACTCCAGTTGCCATAGCACCTGAGGCTAGTTTAGCCATGTGATAACCTTCCCTGGGGTCTGAATGAAGACATTAGCAGTGTGCCACTCCAAACTCTTGTACTTTGGATTAAATATATGGGATTTTGTATATAAGAAAAGATGCTAATCTAGAGTATGCCAAGATTTCTGAAAGATGCTCTTCTACCTGCATGCCTATGCCTACTTGGGGTGGCCAGGTTTTTTTTTTCTATATTGGTTTTATATGTTTTGCTATTTTGTAATTAGGGTTAGTTCTATGTCATTGGTCTTGAAAATTAGGTAAAAGTACAATAAGGTAAAACTACAATGTGATCTTTAATTTACTAATTTAATTAAACAGATAAAGTCTGCTTCACCCTTCTTGTAACACCATTTTTAACATCTGCTTTTTAAATTGTTTTGCATATTTTTAGTGTTCTAATTATTGCAGAAGATCATCCATTAAGTGATGTAAATACAAGGGGCATTGATCTTAAGAGTACAGTGCAATGCTTTTTCACATGTACAGGCACACATTCGAGAGCACACAGATCAAGTCGCAGAACATTCCCAACCATGTCTCAGGGCTTCCCCCACACTCTCCAGCCACCAGCCCTGATGACTATATTGACAGCTTATCATCACTGGACTGTTTTGCTTGCATGTGATCTGCTTAACACTGGAATCAGAGAGAGCGCGGCTTTCCTGTTGGGGAAGCATTTGCTTACAGAAATACAAATAAGAACATCCGAGCTGAGGGTGGGGTTAGATTGTATTTTTTTTGGTTGTTAATTGGTTAACCTCACTTTATAATATTATTAATTATCTAAACTTTTTTCTTCTGGTGTGTATAGCTAAAGACTGTTCTCTACTAAATTCTTAAGGTCTCAGACATTCTCAGCGGATTCAGATGAGAATATTAAAGTTGCAGAGGGCACAGAGACATGTGGTTCCCATCCTCCTTCACAGTTTGGTTTTGCCAGGAGAGTTGGCACATTATAGGCTTGAGGGAAAGAAAGCGTGACCTTTGTCATTACAGCCTCGTTCTAAACTAGGACTCACTCGAGGAAGTATGACAAAGGTATGTTGACAAGGCTACCACATTATCTGTGTGTATCATTATGGAGGAAGCAGCTAACTGGAGGGGAAATGTTCAGGACAGGTCCAGCCTGGCAGCTGTGGATCTTGGTACCATGTACAGTGAGCAGGACTCATTGAACACAGGATGGGATGAGACTCAGTACATTGGCCAGCACTGGAGAAAACCATCAAACCTGGAAGCAGGCAATGTTCAGGTGTGGAAGCAGCCATGACTTTGAACCTGGATTCAGCCCCAGGCAGGAATCCTCGAGACCAGCCTAGTAAGACAAAGAAGGCCCTCCACTTTAGATGGTTCACATTACTAGGCATGCCCAGGAAGAAGATCGGCAATGAAAAGGGGTATTCTTTTTTTTTATAATTTATTTAAATTTATTTTATGTTATATTGGTGTGAAGGTATCAGATCCACTGGAACTGGAGTACTGACAGTTGTGAGCTGCCATGTGGGTGCTGGGAATTGAACCCAAGTCATCTAGAAGAGCAGCCAGTGCTCTTAACCACTGAGTCATCTCTCCAGCCCCAAGAAGGGATATTCTAAGACAGGTAGTCTCAAATTGTAGCTCTGGGAACAAGCCTTATCCCCATTACTGGGAAATTTGTCAGAAATACAAACTTTTTCAAACATGTGTCTGGTCCTCCCAAATCAAAGACTTCAGGAGGCCCAGGGTCTATCAAAGCAACCCCTCCAGACAGTCCCAGTAGAGGCGAACCACTATAATTGGGATGGCAAGTAGGGCCAGGTCTTAAGAGTTAGAAACTAATGTCAGATCTGGACTGGCCACATAAGAAGTGGGACTGACTTCTGGGTGACAGTCCACAGCCCGAGGTTCCACAGTGTGAGGCTGTTCCTTAGCATACACACACTGCTGTATGGAGTCCACCATTTCTGGAGGAGTCTAACCATACAAACACACATTTACAGAGGATCAGAGTACTTAGAATAATATGTCTAACTGCTTGAATTAAGATTCTCCCACCTCAAAACTGCGCTGTTTAAAGGTAAAGACCATGCCTGCTAATCTCCATGCACAGTATCTGGAAAAAAAAAAAAAAAAGCGCTTGAACCATGATAGGAGCTCAAAATATGCTTGTGGGATGAAGGACCGAGATAGTGTGTGTGAGAGAAGAAATAAATAACAAATTAAAAGAAGCACATGAATAGAGTCGGCACAAACCCAATGTCCAGCACGGGCACCTTCATTAAGTGCTTGCCAGAGGCAAGGTGAAAGGGCAGTGGAAGTGCCTGCCCGTGGGATGTAGGTTCCTCCTGGGGAAGGGGTGAAAATGTCCTGGAATTACTCGGTAGGTTTACATACTTAAAGGCACCGAATTGTACACTTTTAAAGGGTGGATTTTATGGCATGTGAATTATATCTCAATAAAAATAATTACATCTTTTAAAGAAGCAGAATGTGTGAATATCAAGGAAGGCATTTTGAGAGAGACATTTCCTAAGTCGAAAGCTATGTAGGGAAGAGATCCGGAGTTTCACACGATGGAAGTGAACAGGGTAAGGACGCAAACGTGAACAGAGAGGACCCCGACCAGACTCTGTGTGCGCATATACACACGTTTGGCCGTCTCAGCACAGCGTGGCAACCAGAGCCCAGTTTCCTGTGGACGCTGCACAAGAGGCCCTGCGGTGGCCAAGCAAATGCTTCCCCAAATGAATATCTTAGGACCAGCTCAGGAAAAGCCACAAATGGGGGCTTCTGGCGCTTACGACTTCCCTCCTGTCCTTATCTATAACCTAGAGAAACAGAGCCTGGCGGAAGTCTTCAACCAGAGTGACGGTGAAATGCTTGATGAACACTAAAACACAGGAGTACACGTGCTTCTCCTTTGCAGAGGATGGCGTAAGAAGTGCCAAAACAAGAGTGTATCCAAGAAAGGGTGAGGCCCCAGGGTGGTGGTCCATGCTGATGAGAGGACGCAGGAGAACTGGGTTCGGGATCAGTCTGGGGTGCAGAGTAAGACTGTGTCTCAAAAAAAAAAAAAAAACAAAAAAACAAGGGCTGGGGATACAGTTCAGTGGTAGAGCACTTGCCTGCCACGTGCAAGGCCCTGGGTTCATTGCTGGCATTATGAAACTAAAAAAAAGCCCAGAACAGATGCGCTGTGAAGCAGGCTAGGAGCTTCCTGGGTCGGGACCCAACCCCCGCCAAATGTGAAGGGAATGGATGTTCTCTGACCAGGACAAGCAGCAGCTGGCCAAAGCTACAGCCTGCTCTCTGGCTCTTTACAGCCGCCCTGTTATTACCACCTATTTCTTTTTATGCGACTGCCAAAATACCACCATTAATCTTTCGCACTCCCTGAAGGCAAAACACGGGTAATTGGATTTATCTGGTTTTAGAATTTGTTAGGTTCCGTTACAATATAAATAAATAACTGACCTCCAGAGCACGGGGAGCCGTGCTGGCGCTCCTGGCGCATCTGGGCCTGGCTGGCAGAAGCGCCCATCCAGCTCATTCATCTCTGCTATCTCCTAGCAGCACCTTCTCGCCTGTCCTGAGCCCGGCTCCTGCTCAGCGTGGCTCAACTCAGGAAGTTTTATTGCCTGATCCCATTCCTTCTTCCTACAGCCCAATATTTCCCCTGCGACGCTCCCCTCCCCCACCCCAAACACACACACACACACACACACACACACACACACACACACACACACA
>CABHPP010111694.1:0-11133 GCA_902168425.1 Peromyscus attwateri | reverse complement strand
GCCCGGCAACTTAACCCATTTCTATTCATCTATGTGCTGTTACATGGCTTGTGGTTTTTACCTCTCCTCCTGCACATCTTGCTTCCTCTGCATCTGGCTGGTGACTCCACCTAGTTCTTCCCAGAGCTCTCTCTGTCCAGAAGTCCTGGCTATACCTCCTGCCTAGCTATTGGCCATTTAGCTTGTTATTAAACCAATTGCAGTGACATATCTTTGTACAGTGTAATCAAATCTCTTGCAACACTTGCGGATAGCTTACTCAGGGGCACAAGATTATGCAGTCCTGGGGGAGGAGATAATTAGAGAATAATGCTTAATGTGATTTCTAAAGTCAAGGTAGTGGTGGCTCCCAGGCAGTGGTTACTCATATCTTATTATATAATATGGTAGAATTTCAGATCACAGGTAACATTTCTAAACTTGATAGGGAGATCTGTTCTTGACTAATAGAAGGATAATCCATGAATTAATGAAGGAATTGACATATTAATAGTAAAGTGAATGGCCATAGGCTTCAAGGTTTTCCAAGACCTTTGCTAATTAACTTAAAATATTTATTTATTTTGAAAGACCCCCGAAGGCAGTCTTCCCTCAGGAGAGACCCTCGCCCAAGGATCACGCCGAGACCACGAGTCAGATGCAAACAGCAAGAGGCTTTATTCAGGAACACGGGTACCCGGGGCGACACAGTCTCTCAAGAAACTCAAGTGACTGGCGCGCCCACGGGCTGGAGCAGGGGGTTTTTATAGGGTCGAGCAGCTGGAGGCGTGGTTACAGAAGCGAGATGCAGGGTTACAGGGCTCTGATTGGATGATTCAAATGAGGCCAGGTTCAAACCCCAGACAGCTCGTGGTTTCCCCCCCGAGCTCGCCACGCCTGCTGACTTGGCTTTTGTCTAGGGTACAGGGTGTTTTTCTGACCTTTTAGTTCCTCGCTCTGGGGCCAGGTGGCTAACCACAAATGTTCTGTTTACTCCATGACCGTTAACTGAACTCCTCAGTACCTCTCAGGCTTTATTCAAAAGAAAAACAGCTAAGCTAAGCTAGGCTAGGCGGGGAGGCTGGGGGTCTTTCAATTTGATTATTTATTTTTGTGGTTTTTTTTTTAGATAAAGTCTCAGCATGTAGCCCAGGCTTGTCTTGAGCTGGTTATGTAGGGAAGACTGCCCTTGAACTGATGGTACTTTCTCTGCTTCAGTCGGCTAGATACTGAGGGTTACCACCAATGCCTGGTGGGTTTTGATCATTTCAGTGTTGACTTCTTTGTTTTATTTCCTTCTTTCCTTCTTCCTCTCCCCCACCACCCAGCCCCAGGGACTGTGACTGATAATAAGAGTAGTTTCTGGGGAAAAGGCAAAACTTCACAGAGCATCTTATGCCAGGCGTCAGTGACACAAGAGTCACCTTTACTAAAGGAAGTGGAGGAAACGCCTTAGGACAGAAAATAGATCAAATTCTTTCCTACCGGAAGGCTGTAGAGCTCTCTGTGGGGAAAGGCAACTGTCTGAGAATAGCAGGTAATTACCAAAACAGGCTCATTCTGTCCTCAGCAAGACACTGTGCGCGCACACACACACACACATACACACACACAAATAGCTACAATTAGATATGTAAGTAGATAGATATGGGTAATGGCTGGATACCTAGAAGACAAAATTTCCTGGAGTGACAGACTATGTTATGTAGCTAAGAACTTCCCACAAAGAGAGGGGAAAATGAACATTTGAAATCAACTTCTTATAAACACCAGATAAATAATAAAATATCTACAGGACAGATACAAGTGTGACCAAGCATTTGCCTATACATTATCTTTTAATATTAAAATGTGTCCTGCTTGTAGTTTAGTTTCCCATATAACTAGCTCCAGTTTGCTTTCTGTTGTTGTGATAAACACCACGACAAAAAGCAACTTAGAGAGGAAAGGCTTTACAGTTACAGGTGACTGTCAGTCAGAAAGGGAAGCCAGGGCAGGGGCTCAAAGCAGGAAACTGGAGGCAGGAATTGAAGCTGAGACCATGGAAGTGAGATGGGAGGATGCTGCCTCCTGGCTTGCTCAGTTATCTTTCCTGGAAAGCCCAGGAAACCTCCCTAGAGATGGCATTGCCTCCAGTGGTCTGGGCCCTCCTACATCTGTTAACACTCAAGAAAATGCTGCCCTACCCTTTCCCCAACGTAACCACAGGCCAATTTGATAGAGACAATTCCTTAACTGGGATTCTCTCCTCCTGGGTATGTTTAGGTGTTGGCAGCAATAAGTTTGCTGCCTTAATCTTAAATGCCTTTTTTTGTCCTGTCCCAGTTAAGTTGTTGGTGTGAAAATGTGTAGTTGGGTTCCGGAGAGTGCTGGGGATCATCAGTTCCCCTGTGGTTTTTCCTGTTTGGAAAACAGTGTCCGGCTTGCCTCTGGATACAGAGTAACCATTCCTTGACTCCTGCTGTTAGAGGGGTATATAAGCCCATGTTTGTACGAATAAAGAGAGCTGCTTCCCTGACGAACTGAGTGCTGTTTAACCTAGGCGTCCCTCGCCAGATTTCGTGCTCCAGCTGCGCAGGTCGCAGCATTTAGGTTTATGCCAAGTTGACACAAATTGACCAGCACAATGACACACGTGATAAGCGTTTCTCAAGTCAGTAATTATCCTTCAAAATCTCATTCTGACGATTTTATAGTTACATTGAAAGTATTTTGTGTCAACTGGACACAATATGAAGACCAACATGAAATTTTAGTGAACTGGATTTTCTGGACATCTTTCACGTTGTTTGTGAGTGAAATGACCTTGACATATGATAGGGACATATTTCTTGGGAGCATGAATTTCTAGATTTAGGCAACCCACAACACTGTGAGTGGCATTATAGCTTCTCATTGTATGGGACCCTGTTGTATGACAAAACTTTTCCTGGGGAGATAAAACATACACATCTCCTCATCCCAGATTGGGAACCCACAGCAGACCAAAGTACAAATACCACCAAAGTATAACTTTGTGAACCAGTGAGTTTTATTGGGGTTACTTACAGGAGTAGAAATGGCTCAAAGAGAGCTGCATCACCAAGGCCCACCACAGCATGGATGTCACAAAAGCTCACAAAAGCTAAGAAACTTGAAGGGCACTACACAGCCTGCAGGCAGCTCAACAGGTTGGAGAGTGTCCTTTCCAAGTGACTCTGGTCTAAATCTCTTCCAGGCAGGTTGGCTGGTTTCCGTTTCTTCTAGGCTGCTGGTCTGGTCTCATAGTCTTTTCAGCTTTTGCTCTTCTGTAGCTTGGCTTCCCTTCTCTGAGAGGGACTCTCTGCTTTTATTGTTTACTCTGTCAGGGAGAGGCCTAGTGAATCTGGTCAGTTTCAGGGACTTCCTGAAGCTATTTTGTTTACCTTCCTACTCACGGAGCTTCCCTGAAGGATGCGATTGTTTCAGGCTCAGAGGAAACTTGCACAACAGACCCAACCCATCTCCTGTTTTCTGATTTGACTCTAAGAAGGCAAGGATTGTTCATCTGAGAGGTTTATGTTCCTTAGCACTCTAAGCAGCACAAAATTGGAGAAAAACTTTGTTCAGTTTTCTCTTAATGACCTTTCTAAAGGGTTTATATTTACTACGCCCAGTTGCATCTAATTGACTTTAACTCAATTCCCTTCTGGCTGTGTGACTGGGATATACAGTGTTTATTTAATGACCTAAAATAGTGGGGGAAATTAGCAAATTCCACTGTGGGTTCTCAGTAGTACATTTCTAAGCCAAGACACAATTGTTGCCTGTAAAGTAACAATTTATTATATGAGAACTGATTTCTTTAAGAAAGGCTCTAGGGCTCAGTATTTCCATATGTGGTCCATGGGAGATGCTGCTGGCTAGCTACATTCAAGCTACATCTCCTGTGGTTTAATAGAAGAAAAAAATACCTCATTTATATATTACTCTGAGAATAAAAAGCCGATTTTCATACATTTCCTGGCCATTTACATTTCTTTTTGTGAATATCCCGACTTTTATTTAGTTTAAAATTAATATTAACTAACTAGAGTATTATACATATTGAATTAAGTGTGCCAAGAAGGAGACTTTGGTTGGTACTAAATAGGAATGAAAGAAATCCCACGTTTATTGTAAAATTCTTTACCAATAAAAACACTGTTAAAATAACTAAATAGCGAGTTTTTACATGTTTTTCTTATGACTGAAGAAAATTAAACTCCAATATTGCTTTGCCTGGTGTAGCGTGCAAAACCAGAAAGGCTGGGAAATAACATCAAGTAAAACCACCTGAGGGCCTTCCTAGCCCCTTAGAAAGAGTGACGTCATTTCAAAATGGCTGTCCTCTGAGTCAGGTTTATTCTTTGATGGTGGTGGTTCAATTCATCGTATGAAAGGTGACCGTGTGGGAGCAGGCACTTGAAACGCCTGCACAGAGTAACAGGAGGAAGTGCCATAGTCCAAGTGAGACTGAAAACGAAACACCCACAAGAATACCAGTGGGTATTGCTAGTTCGTGCTTTTGTGTCCCACTGTCATTCAGAGAATCCTACCTCTGGTGGTGAGCATCAGTTGTCAAGTGATAGAATCTAGAATCACCTGGAAGGTAGGCCTCTGGGCATGCTTGAAGGAGATTCTCTTGATTGCATTAACTGAGGTGGAAAGGCCTGTCTACTGTGGGTGGTACTATTTCCTGGTCAGGATCCAGGACTGCAAAAACGGAGAAAGCGATCCAAGCATCTTGCAGGTGTTCATTGTTTTATTCATAATGCGAGCAGCTGCTGCTGTGACTTCCCACCATGATGGACTCCACCTTCAACAGTGAGTTTTTGTTACAATATTTTTTATCACAGCAACAGGAAAAGAAACCAAGACACCAGTTAAACCTTCTATTTAGACCTGGTAAACACACGATTTTGAAATGCATGTTTCTAATTCACAGTTAGGCTGATTTTTGTGTTTTCAGCATCCCGGCAATGATGAAGCTCATGGAGCTTACCAAAAATATGTGGATCATGCTGAATGATACTTTGCAAGACCCTTTACCGTGTGGTTGACCATGAAGTACCCCAGTGTGTTTGTTGCAGACGTGTGCGGCATAGCACTGTTCCAAGCAAAGGTGGACATTTGTAATGAGAACAGACTTAATGTGCACAGTTTCTCTAAGTGAGTTAATTACCCTGACAAGTAGAACAATAATAAATACTGCACAGTCATCCAAACTGACTTGTGTCTGTGCTTTCCCTGCCCATGATATAATTTATGTAAGGAATCCTCAAATGCTTTGGACAAACCTTTGATTCTGGCTAGCTTCCTGACAGGTGGGAGAGGTCGGTTGTTGGTTTGATAGTGAAGCAATCCCTTGGCTACCTACTTGCAAGGAGATGAAGGAAAAGTGGTAACTTTTAAGGGTCATTATTTCCTATTTCACATCATTTAATTCGCCTTCTTTCTGCTGGGGTTGGTGATAAGTCATTAATATTAATGTCTTTAGGATTTTCCATGTGATACATACTATTGTCTGGCAGTTTGAGCCTTTGCATGCAGGCTCCTGGTAAAGTGAGTAAAATCTAAAACTTTTACTCAAATTCTCTGTGCTCAAAAACAAAATAAGACATTCCCCTTCCACACCCCTCCACCACAAAACAAAAATAAAAACAAACAAACAAACAAACAAACAAACCAAACAAACAAAAAAACCCTGTAGGAATGCATTCTGGGAAAGACCTGCTGTTTTAAAACCTGCCCCTACAGAGACAGATACATTTTCAACCACCAGACAGGATACGACTTCATCTGGTCTAAGAAGGGTGAATTTCGGAAAACCAAGGTGTTTCTCTGCCACCTCTATAGGGCACAGCCACATCCTGGCTGATCAAGAGGTCAGCATGTGCAAAACTTGGATGAAGGTCACTAGACATTTTGGCATCTTGACAAAAATCATTTGATATTGTGATTTCTTAGGTTTGTTGTATTATAAGGGAGAGATAATTATAAATGTAAAGAATTACATTGTATAAATGAATACCACTCAGTCATAACCACACACTTAATTCTTTCTGGTTTTTATCATTTTAGAGTGCCTCATAGTAGTTCATTTATCAAGGGCCGCTGACAGCAAATGCCTGAATGTGGCAAGAGACTTTCAATATCGTCGTGACACAAAGCTTATAGTCATTTTTAAGGGCAGACCAGTTTGTGCATGAGAAGGTCTATGCCAAACTAGGCTCATTTTATTAAAATTTTACTATGCCATTAACTGTTATAAGTACTATAAAATACTGTCAACTATAATAAGTAAGTCTATTTATCTGGAGAGAAAAGATGATTTAAGCAGTCCTGGTCTCTGAGGGTATTGTTTGTGTTACATATTTTTGTATTATCCAAGAGGGAGGGCAGAGGTCACTGCAGATGTCTTCAAACCTGGCAGGAGTGAGTAGCAGGGGGGAACCTGGGGGAACATAGAGGTTTCCAGAGGATGAGAGAGAGAGAGAGAGAGAGAGAGAGAGAGAGAGAGAGAGAGAGGCAGACAGACAAAGAGAGAAGAGAGAAAGGGAGGGAGACAGAGACAGAGAGAGGGGGAGAGAGACAGAGAGAGAGGGAGAGAGACAGAGAGAAAGACAGAGACACAGAGAGAAAGACAGAGACACAGAGAGAGACACATACAGAGACAGAGACAGAGAGACACACACAGAGACAGAGAGAGACAGAGAGAGACACACAGAGAGAAAGAGACACACACGGAGAGAGAGAGACAGAGAGAGAGAGAGAGAGACAGAGAGAGAGAGAGAGAGAGAGAGAATCTTGATCTTGCCTGAAATACACAGCCAACTATTTTTATCCTGGAAGAGGAGGGGTAACCCAAGAGGAGGGGACCCTGAGGAGAAAACTTCTGCTTCCGTAACCAAACTAGGATGAGGCTTCCCATTGGGCTTCGGCTACTAAGACATGTTATTTATGTTCATACAAATGTGTGCAGAGGATCACATTTATATTGCATATCTATATTTAGATGCCTTTTCCCCTCACTGAACAAGGAAATGTTTGTTCTTAGTTCGGCTAAGAAGGGTAACAGAAGTCATATTTTTTAAGTAAAAGAGTTCCTTGGAGGGTAAAATCTAGGAAAAGACAACTGCGCCCCCCCAATGAAAGCACTTGTCTATCTTTTGAAGAATGGAAGAATATTTGCACAGGCGCCCAAAGATATCAGATAGTTTTATCCTTAGCAGTGCTTAGGTTAAAGCAAAGGAATGAGGGGGTACGAGCATAAAGATTAACAATATGTCAGATCAATATTAATGAAGGAGGAGGTGATGCTCGGTAACTACAGTGAGAACTGCTGGGAGGAATCGCAATCTTGCACATCTGTCTCCTATTAACCATGCATGGCGTCTGCAGGCTCTGGTATTAAAATCTGATAATGATAAAGTTTACCAGCAGGGGGTGCAGTGCCCTTAAATTTCCATTTGTGACTGACAGGTCCCTTTCAGAGAGAGTGCCTCTTTTCAGACAAGAGTAGACTAATTGTAAACCCATCAAATAATTGATGTCTCTTCACCGTGACATTGACTAGATTGAGGATTAGCTAGATGAGATGGGAGCCCAGCTGTCATCTCCCCTTGCTTTGCCAAGAGGGTCTGCCCTAGGCAGCTGGCTCCCAAATGTCCATCCGTGGCCACAAGGGGACAGGAGAAGATCGTGTGAAGGGGTTAATGGAACTGTATCAGCATCAGTGGAAACCATCACAACACACCGTCTGCCAGTGGAAGACTGGCATGTCTCCTTGAGCTAGCCATCATTTGCATAGCTGCCCTTAAAGAGGGAGACCTTCGTACTCTAAGTCAGAGTGCAGAATCGCATTGGTGATTATGTCAACCAGTCCTCAGTGAACCTGCCAGCAGACGCTTGCCTCAAGTCCTTTCAGTTCCCTACGTGTTCCAGTTCTGTTCTTTGGGATCCCACAGGTCCACTTAGGGATCTCCTGGAGGATTTGGCCATGTGCTCATGACTGGTCCAGACAGCCATCCCCGTGTGAGCTGGAATTGCAGGGCAAGTGTTGCCTGCTGCAGTCTGGACTTTGGCCCATGTGTCTTTTCACACTAGGGGTGCAGTGGCTCAGTTATTGTTTTCTCACGAGCCTGTGGCTTTTCAGATTTTCCTCCCAGCACTTCCCCAGTGGACTGTGCTCTGACACCAGCAGCAGGTATGGATGAGGAGAACCATAACTCTCTGGGTCCATAACTCTGGAGTCTAAAGCACCCAAGTTACAGCCACTTGCCTGTTCCTCCAGACTCTGGACTCAATCATGGTGGGATTTCCACTACAGCCTTCTGGGTTCACATGCAATGGACCAGGTTCCAGAGAAGCTAAGAAAGGCTTGAAGAAGGTGCCATCCCTGACCTCACTCACATAGAAGAAGCCCCTTACATTCTAGAATATTTCCTGGAGCTTCAATATCAAGTTTTTCTCCTCATTGATTATTTTTCTCCATTGTCATTTCTACCCTGTATTCTTATTTCTTCTTTTTTACGAGCTTTCCCTTTGTTTTGGTTATAGTCAAATATCCAGAAGACTCTAGATCAGTGGTTCTCAACCTTCCTAAAGCTGCGACCCTTTAATACAGTTCCTCATGTTGTGGTGACCCCCAATCATATAATTATTTTTGTTGTTACATAATAACTATAATTCTGCTACTGTTATGAATCATAATGTAAATGACTGTTTTCTGACGGTCTTAGATGACTCCTGTGAAAGGGTCAGTGGACCCCAATGGGGTCATGACCCACAGGTTGAGAACCACTGTTCTAGATGAAGCCAGATAGTAGCCTGCTTTTTAACCCCGCAGATCTCTGTAACTTCTCCTACCACAGATGCTTCTAGAAGGACTACCAGACTACTCTTCACAGCCAAGTGTGATATGACACTATTCCTGTGGAGATGTAAACAAGCAACTTACCTTATATAGGGATCAAAAATAAACCGAACTACAGAAACCACTTAAGTCCAACTTGGTGAGGAAATGAGTTCTTTTGGGGTTACTTACAGGAATGAGTGAGGGATTTCTTAGAGAATATGGGTGATGAGTTACAGGAACATAAAGGACTCAAAGACAAATGCATCACCGAATGTGAGTGACCACTCATGAAAGCTGGAAACACAGAGCACACTGCATAGCCTGGAAGCAGCTCAATAGTTTGGAGAATGTCCTTTCTGGGTTAGGTCAGTTGGTCTGAGCCTCTTCTGGGCAGCTGGTCTGGTCTGAGAGTGTCTCTCAGCCATCCTTACCGCTTATGTAATCTTGAGAGGGAGGGGCCTAGTGAATCTGCTCGGTTTCTGGGACTTCCTGGAGCTATCTTGAATTGTTTACTTCCTGAGTTTGAGGATAGAACTTTCCATGGAGGACAGAGTGTTTCACCCTCACTTAAGCACCTTGTGTGTTCATGAACTTCCCTCCAAGATGAGAGGTTTTAATCTTGGATGAAACTGCTACACAACACTAGGGTTGGGAATGACTGAAGGGGAATAAAGTGAAGAGCAATATCACCCAGGGAAAAGGGAAGCTTGTCTATTGAGGAAGTGGGCAACTGCACCAAAAAAGTGAGGGACAGTAGTGGACTTACTAGAGTTTCAACCTTAAATGTCCCTACTGGCCACCTGTTAAAGTCTCGGTTACCAGCCCCTGGTGCTACTGGAAAGTAGCAAAGACTATAGGATGTGGAACCTACTGGAAATGGAAGGAAGTTAAGATATTGAGGGTGTCCCCTTGAGGGATATCCGGGGATTCTGGCCCCTTCTTAATTCCCTTTTTTCTTTCTAGCTTCCTTCACAACATGTTCTCCCCGTGGTGTCCTGTCTCACCACAGCTGATGACTACAAACAATGTAGTCAGCCGACTGTGGACTGAACCCTCTAAGCCTATAAGCCCAAATAAACGTTTCCTCCTTAAAAGACGGTGGCCTTGCAGATGAGGATCTTAAATATTTTGTTACAGCAGTGGAAAGCCAACAGAAGGGTAAATTAAACCTCTCCTTCCCTCTGATGAAAACTTGTATTCATCGTCTTTAAATGTGTGTTTTCTTTTAAGATGTTTTTCTCATTTCCTTCTACCTAATTCTCCTCTGGGATGAAGTAGTGGAGTAAACATTTAAATGATGGATTTAAGAAAACTGGGATGGATGAGGAAGGGTTAGGGAGACTCAATTTGAATGAAAGGCTGGAGATTGTAGGGATAATTTCAGATCCTAACCATCCCTACTGACCACTAGAAAGCCAATGTGACATGAGGATAATTCCAAGAGCCCAGAATCTTGAGCAATCAGCAAATGAGAGGTATTCTCAGAAACTCTCATGCCTTCTGGCATTTCTGAATTCATTGTCTGAAAACTCTGGCCTTGATCAAAGTCCCACCCCTCAAAGGCTGTGTCTGCTACTACTTCCTGAAGAGAAGCTCACTCACTTATTCCTGGCAAGACCTAGGAACAAGTTGTCAGCGATCTTTGCCATCTTGGAAGTGATGTGTACCGTGGGTATTGGAAGCACAAATGTTCTTATACTTAATATCCTGCTAGACATGGAGAAATTTACAAACCTTGCAAGGCCAATTACATAGTTTCATTTAGCAAAGTGATTATACGCACTCATATGTTATTACTAATGTTATAAATTCCATGGAGTTGGTAGACATGTTTAAGCCAAGGTACATAGTCATCAGTAAATTTACAGAATTCTGGGCAATGTTTAGAGAGCCCCCCAGGCCACACTTCTGCTTTTGCAGATGAGGCCAGGAAATAGAGAAGCTGTGTGACTTTGCTCAGGAACATGGTTGAGGTCTCTAGCTTCCAGTGGTATTTCTTGAAGGATTAATTACCCAAAAGCCTCAGGTGGACTGAGAAGCTCTAGACAGGAGAGTGGACCCGACTGATAACACCTGCAGAAGTTTCTAATCAAGAGACCCACATACCAAACCATTTTGTATCTACCCCTTTCAGATTACGGGAGAACTGACCTGCAGATCGACTCTTCCAGCCCCAAGTTCCCTCTTTTCTATCCTATAAAATCCCAAGACCTACATATGACATGGACACAGTTTCCTCTTCTGTGGATAGACTGCAGCCCTTCAGCTGTTCTGATGAAAAGAACTGCTCTGTTTCC
>CABHPP010111693.1:13985-26187 GCA_902168425.1 Peromyscus attwateri | reverse complement strand
TGAATTCCAGATAAATAATGCAACACATGTTATACTGAACACTGCAAAAATATGTGATTTTTATACTCTACTCTCCAGACAAAAGCACAGAAAATTTGAAGCTTGGAATGATTGTGCCAGATTTCAGGAGTTTTAAATTAGTAAAACTGTCAGAAATGCAGAATTTCTGCAGGGACCTGACAAGATGTTAACATGACAAGTCACATAGACTCCAACCCATAAAAATGACACAATGTAGATCTTTAAAACCATAACTTATTAGCATTGTCCACTTAACAGGAAACCCCACAATAGTCCTCCTGTCCCCCACACTATGTTCCTAATGTACATAATTCAAAGTATGTAGATTTAGAACATGTAAGAGGAATGTAGATTTAAACGTAAAAAAGAAAACAACAAATATAACATCACTATAGTTCACATATTCTAAGGTACACATGATACTAGACAGCTCTTGCAGCTTGATGCTGTGGTTAATGTCAGCATAGATGCTAAGGACTTCATCTCACACAAATGATAAGCTCTAATGAACACAAGTACTTTATTAAGTTATACTGTTTACTAACTTCAAATGCTCAAGATTTACCATAGAAAAATCTTTTAAAAAAATAATTCACAATTGTAAGATAATATAGCTCTAAAAGTCTCAACAACTGGTTTAATTTCTCCAAATATTTCCCAAAAGAAGCATATGAAATTTGTTTTGATTTAAAATGACATTATATTCATATAAAACATTCTTGCAGCTCAAATCATTCTGATTAGCCACCAAGATTTAAGGCATTAATTGAATTTCTATAAAAAAATCATTATTTTGGTCTATTTCATTTAAAAACAATCAGAGTTTTCATCTAAAGATACCAATGCTTCTTAAAAGAAACCGATCAATATGATGTAATACACACAATAGGAACATACACCTTAAAAATAGTCTAACCCCTCCCTCTTTACTTGTGGCTATTAATCTCAATTCCATAGTTCAGATAATGTAACCTCATTTCCTTGAAAATCAAGTATGTGATCTCACTTAACTGCTATACAAAAGGAATAAATGAAAGCCTTATTTGTGCAATTTTATTATTTCTATTCATAAAATATAGAATGTCATGCACAGAGCTGCGGCTATGAAGGAGGGTGAAACAAATACATTGTACACGTCTGCATCCCCAGACATTTCTGTAAAGCTGATACAAAGATTAATCTTGTCCACCATAACTGAACACACGAGCTCTGAAAGGGAACATGCATTGTGGGTGGAATCATAAAGCATCAACATATTGACAAAACATCCCAGAGATTTCAGCCGCTACTTACTTTCTAACAGGATGGGTGGGAGGAACGGTGACATCCATTTGTGAAGGGAAAACAAAAGACAAAGAAGAAAACAAAGTTAGTTTTCTCATATGAAGAACGATTTATCTCACCATGTCAAAAATAAGGCCATGTTCAAGAATGGGACTAAAACCTTGGACTCAGCTGCCTGTGGGAGGTTGGGAAGGAGAAAAGGACATTAGGCTATAGGGTGACTGTAGCACTAGATGTTTCCATTTTGCTGACAATGTGTGTGTATTTCCATATGGAAAATACAGGAAGAAGTAAATAAGCAGGGTATTTGAGCCATTCCTCTTTTTTACAGACCCTGTAACTGGGCCGTTTCCTATACACCTGCCAGGGTAGACCTACTCTACATGGTCGCTTTTCCCCCTGGACTGTAGGATTGTGGAACCCTTCTGGTTTGTTTCATTTCCCACAACCCCTGAAGCAGAACAGGGGTGGAATTTGGAAGCAGGGAGCAGGCATAATTTAAACTGTCTAGACATCAAAGAACCCCCAGAGACACTTTGCAGAGCCCCAGTGCTACGTGAAATACAGAAAAACCATTTCTTTCTGTCATCAAATTGCTGATGGAACACATAAAATTTACTAGCAGTGAATGCTGAGTGCTAAGAATGGACAGCTTGTCTACTTAAGTAATGTTAAAAACCAGGAAAGATGCTGGGAAATGTGATTGAAAGAATATTCACGGATCTGACAAAGACAATCTCAATCACAGGTGTCCATTCCTTCACATTTAAAAATAGCATTTCAGAAGAATATTTCAGTCACACAGATCTTAAACTATTTTAATTTTGTTAATGTGGCTTTTGACAAAATGTTAGAGCCCATTTCTGGTAAATGTTTTTAAAATCTCATTTTCAAATATATGAATATGAAAAATTAATGCTATGCAACATAAGTCTAAAAACTCAACACGTTCAATAAGCAATTATAAGGAACCCTTATTAGAGAAAAAGTATGTTAAGTGCTATTAATATAAATAATTATATGCTCATTCTCCTTTCAGAAAGGAATTAATAATAGCTTCTTGCAAATATTTCCACTGTAAGCTTTGAAAAATATATTTATTTTATAAAGAACATTTTAAAGAATAATTGATGTGAGATCTGCTGATAGAAGTAATTGTTTAAATGCAGATAGAGTATCCTTCTGCTAACTCGGTGAAACCTAACTGCTTATGCTCAGAAAGTGTACACTTAACTCTATGTTAAATTTTACAAATTATGTTCTTCAAATATTAAAGAATGAATAATGGACCCTTGGTTACTTAGCTATTTGTATATTTACTAGGCATAGGCCTGTCAATGGAGAAGAATTAGCCACATTACCAGTAAAGGAGGCACTTTCTAGGCACACTGAGTAACAGATTGTATGTTGATGGATAAATCAGTAACTTAGATGATTGAAAACACCCTGGAAAATCAAGAACACACTAACTTGCTGCTGTGAAATATTACTGTCAGTAGGAACTGAAATGCTTCCAAAACCAGATACCTGTGAATACATTATATGAATAATCTATGCATGTAAAATATCTAGGAAATGACAGATGAATAATCCCAGCACAGACTGCGCATTTCACAGGCCTGCAACAACTCTGACATTTTATTTTTGAGAACATTATCTTCATGATTTGTGAAAGAAAGTCTCTAGAGAGTTCAATAAAGTCCGAGAGGTAGGGAATAAGACTGGAATTCAGAAAAATATAAAATAAATAGGAACCAAACTGACACAAATAAGAGATGGCTCAAAGGAAGATATTTTGTAAATTTATATGTGAACATATCCACATCTTATTTTTTCAGTGCTAGATATCAAGGCCAGAGATCTGTGTATGTTAGGCAAGTATTCCACCACTGAGTTACATCTCCGGCCCTTCCACGACTTTCAGTATTCATTATATCTCTAAGGAAACATTACAATTGTACTCTGAATGCTCCTCTATTAAATAGAGTCATGAAGGCAAGGGATATTATTCAAATAGTATGATTAATTGTATTTCAATTTCATGAGTAAATTTCAAGAAAACATTTCAGATTTAAAACCGTAACACATAGCTCTAACTGCCCTGACTTACATGGAAAGATAGCTTCTTAGAATATGTGGTATTTTTAGATATTTGAGGCTAGAACTTTCTCTTCTTTATAAAGACGACCAAGTCAGTGCCTGATGAACTGCAGAAATTCATAGAGACACTTACTATACTGATATTCATCTTGGAAAGCAAAAACTTCTATGGAAGAACAAGAGTTTACTTATTATTTTAACTTAGGATCTACGTGGACAGCAAGTAATCTAAATCCATTCTAAGTATAAACAAAGGATATAATCTATATTATATAGATTTTCAAAAACTGTCAAAGAGAAGGCAAGGTTGTCCCTGTCAATGACAGACACCCTGTGGGCTATATGCCACATGTGCCCATTGAGACTAGCAACTCTCCCATGCAACTATGCATGTCATGCACTGTGATGGTACCTGGAATAGTAAGGAAGGCAGTAGAATGCAAGTAAGACTCTGGACTTCTGAGACAGTTGGTCTAAGTATAACTGAGGCTGGACCCTTTGCTAAATGTATCACATTTAATTGGCCCATCTTGATCTAGGTCCTTCAAATACAAAATGCTCAGAGATGAAGTCACTGTGTCATAGAGGACTATACCGAGATTGAGCCAAAGCATGAAGAGAATTGAGGACTATGTATGATACACTGTGGGGTTCAAGGACTGTCTAAGCTATTAATAGATGCCCTACCATTACTACTCAAAGTAAGCAATAGCTTTGTGTCCAAATAATGTCAACTGGGAAGAAACTGGCATTCAGAGTTCATGTGAAAACTTGGGCTGGGTACAATTTTATTTAACTTCTAATTTTATTTTTATCTCATAGCAAAAATTAAGTGAATACATGCACATGGGGACACTTGGAGAATAGCTTGTTTTATGTAATATAGAGAATAAGTGAGGAGAAGATAGCAACGGATATCTATTATTATGACCGTCTTTTATTCAGAGCATGTATGGCATGTCTAGGCTTTCACAATCTCCATATTCCTAACAGTCACCATTAAGTGTCAGCACTCTTCTCAGGTCTATAACTGTGACTGAGGCCCAGGAACTAAGAAAGACATCCAATAACAACCAAGTACTAGGCCAAATTCTAACTTCATTCCCAAGTCCATGCTCTCTGCACCATCTGACACTCAATTCACAGAATTGCCCCTTCCACTGAATACTAGACAGAGGGAGGAAAGACACAAACAAAAGTCAGATACTGTTGATGCAAAGGTAGCTTAGTCACCTTCCCCTAACACAGCATATTTTAACCACTTTCTGAGGGTTGATTTCAGATGTTATAAAGACCTGGGCTGTAGAACGTAATGGTTGCTTGTCTTCAGGTAATGCTCATCATGAAAATTAAGGAAGAAAGAGCTTCCAGAAAACAGAGTAGAGAATTCAGATCCATAATTGAGATGCCTCTGTAGGACTAGATCATTAAAGAAAGAAAATTCTATTCATTGAACAAACATTTACACAAACCCTATATAAGTCAAGCTAATCCTCAAATAAATTTGCACTCTGACAGTGCTTTGCACATAATAGAAATGTATGCTGAGCTGAGATGAATTTTCTGAGTACATATGAAAGGACAGGGGACTCATGAGAAAGGCAGCCTTGAGGCATGTTTCAAACCAGAGGAAAATCATTTGGAATTTAAGTACTGTCTTTAGTATATTCCAAGGGGATGACTGCCATCAATTAAATGCAGCAGCAGCTAACCCATGGACACTTTGTATGATTTCCCACCCATGACAGGCCAAGGAACATATTTCCAAATACATATTTCCAAAAACTGGTCTTCCAAAAATAAAATATTAAATTTCATATACCACTGAACAAACATTAAATCCAGCATGGTAGATTAGTGTTATACTAAATGGTAAGTACTCCACCCATAGCTGATCATCCTCTCATTCCACGTGAGAAATGGTTAAAACAGCAACAATCCCACATTCACCTATGGGATGTTATACGAAGCAATGCTTCAAAAATACCACACAATCACTTTAGAGAACACAACTTTTTATGTTCCCTCCTCCAAACTCACCAAAGATATCAACAATACATACCAAAATTACAGAAAAAATGCATTTTAATTTTTGCTTCCTATCCATATACTAAAAGAATACCTCAAAACATAGCTATGAGAAGTGTGTCCTATTGTGTTATGCCAAAAGTTTTTCACTGGACAATCCTATCCATATTTATGTGATTGGTATCACTAGGAAAAGTATATAGGCACAGTCACTCCTAGAGACATTTAATTTGTTGCCCAAATGATAAAATCACTTTTAAAGTATAAGATCTATTTTTAAAGACTTTTTTTGTGTGTATAAGTGTTTTGCCTGCAAATATGTATATGCACTACATGTGTGCCTTGTACCTGTGGAGACCAGAGGAGGATGTCAGATCCACTAGAACTAAAGTTTAGGATGGCTGTGAACCTCCATGTTGGTGCTGGGAACCAAACCTGGGTCCTCCACAAGGGCAGCAAGTGCTCTTAACCACTGAGCAATGTAGCTAGATAGATAATGGAATATTTTCTCTGAGTTTGTCAAATGCAAATGGACTAGACATTGTTTAGGTATTTATTGCTTGTATATATAGTATATAGTTATTGTTCTTATTGTATATAGTTTTTCTTATATTAGTTACAACTTTTTTCCTTTTTCTCTTTTTATAAGAATATAAGGGGAAATACTGTGATATTTTATTTGTGCTGAAATGTGATTTTATTTGTATGTTAATAAAGTTGCCTGGGGATCAGAGCTAAGAACAAGCCATTAAGCAGAAGTCTGGTAGTGGTAGCACACACCCTTAATCCGATCACATGTCAGGCAGAGTCTCTGTGTGTTCAAGGACACAGCCAAGTGGTGACCTGAACCTTTAATCTCAGTACCAACCATAGAGACCTGGAGGTCTGTATAGATAGGCTGTGACGAGGAAGTCATGTGGTTGGGTTTACAGCCAATGAGAAGGCAAAACAAAATGACAATAAAAAGACAGGACACAAAAAGAAGGTCTCTCTCTCAGGGGAAGGATGGCAGCGGCAGAGAGTGATAAGATAAGGTGGTCTTAGCTCTTGGCTACTGCTCGATCTCTGGGCTTTTAACTCTATTTGGCTCTGTGTTTCTTATTTAATAAGACCGTTTAGAATTACATCTACAGAGCAATCTCCCCATTCCTTAAATATCTATTTTGTCACATAAACATGAATTAATACAATGGTTTATCCCCTATACAGATTTTACAAATCAAGAGATATAGCCAAGAACTTCAGGTAGCACTGAAAAATGTACCTATGTAAATTGAGAAAGGCATATTGTTAAAATTGCATTAGCAGGGGACACACTGGACAAGGAAAACACCTTTCTCCTGTTCACTGCCGACTCATCCTCACTACTCCTAACTAAAGTACCTTAGATTATTCCGTGTCTTTTACCTGTACAAACCCCCACAAAAGCTCATCTTAGATTCACATTCTTTACTTTCAAACATCCTAATTCACCCTTACTCACAAGAAGAACATCATCTCTAAACGTTCTCTCTGATTTCAGTACCTCCTGTTTCAATTTGTCCTACATACTCAGCCAAGCATTTTGTTTCGTTAAAACTCATGCATAGTCTCCTCCAGCTGTAGCAATCGGGGCCTGTTTTTGTTAACTAATAACTTCTCCTTCTCTCTGAAGGAAATACAAAGTACACTGACAACCAAGTCTCATTAATCCACTTGGTACCTATCTCAGCTTCATGTGCTCCAACTCTCAGACTATGCTCCTGAGGTGGCCACGCTTCTGTGGCTCTCAACACTCTGCTTTGGCTCATGGAAAGCCACGTGGCTAGAATTACCACTCTCACCAACAATGCTTCATTTTTTCATTCAAAGTATAAATTCTAAAGGAAATTTAAATACTACTTACATGGTGACAACTTTGTAATTCAAAGAGATCCCCTTCCTCTGGGAACAACTCTCTGTTTCTTTCTGTTGCTCTGTCTTCAAAAGCTATTTACACAGTTTACCTTCCCACCCTGACCACTTCCAACTAGTTTGAAAACTCCATAGGGGGAAAAATGCTGATTTATCTTTATACTGACTGACCACCCACCTCAATGTACTCTGAAGATGTTTATTATGCTAGTGCTGTTGCAATCACAAAAAGTAAGACACACAAACCCTGAATGAGTATCATCAATACTACTTTTTAAAATAGCTACTATCAAGTAGTCTAGGGTAGACATGTTATGCTTGCATGCACAGCAGTCCTTCCTTTTAGGCTCTCTCCTCCTTATTAATGTGATTCTAGTATAACAATCAGATGAATGATAGCTAGATGAAACCGTCTCTGTAGTCATAGTGGTTTGGAGTTTTGCATACTTTTTTGGAACATTCATATATTCATAGAAAGATAGAGACAACATATGTAATTTTCAGTTGGAATGTTAGCTGTGAAAACATAAAAACAAATAACTCGTATATACCTAGCCTCCACAAGGACAGAGCCTGCTGAGAATAAAGCTAGCCAGAGTAAAGTAAAACCAATCATGGAAAGAGAAGAGGGAAGAAAATGAAATCCCTGAAACATCCTACATCAAGCATTAGAGATGGACATGGGATGCCAAAGTTAAATAAAGAAAAACGCCCTGCTGACTTTTTTTTTTTACCTGACTGGTAGAAATCCTGAGACAGAATTATTTAAATCATCCAAGCTATGATTTCCTCATCTCTTACATGGTGAGTTTAATGCAGGTATAGGATTTTTAAAAATTATCTTATTACCTTTACTTATTTATTCATGCTGTGTAGGTATATACATGTGAATGTGTGCCATTAAACGTGTGGAACTTATAGGCTAACTGGTAATAGTGGGTTTTCTCCTTCCACCATGTGAGTCCTAGGAACTGAACTCAGGTAATGAGAATTGGTTGCAAGTGCCATCTCATTAGACCAACATAGGCGTGTTTTATGGCTCCTCTAACACATTTATAGTTGAAGTTTTAAGTCAATCTGTAATCATTACACTACTAGCTTTTCAAACTTTATTCTAGTTGGGCACCTGTCTGCATGTTTCTCTCATATCAACGCTTTTTGTTAGTGAAAACACTAATGGTTTTACCTGTCCATCATAATGTCCCCACCCACTACAAGCATTGCAGCTTAACCTGACCTGACAGTGTTAGCTTCTGACTAGTCTGACACCATGGTGTTTGCTGCTGGCATTCTGACTCTATTAACCATTCTCTGTACTCCCCACACAGGCTCTGCCAGCCTTGACTACTCAGAAAACATTCAGTGATTGTTGATAAGCTAGCATTTCATAATTTACAGAGAAGAATAAAATTGGAAGCCTGGCAATTCCAAGAATTGGGTGAGCCTATCCAGACATGAGGATTGTGAAATATTCTTCTGATATAACCCAATTAGGAAAAACATTTAGCAATATCTAGTGAAAAGAATCTGCATGTTCTGTAGATCAACAGTTCAATGCTTTGGTATAAGCTCTAGAAATAAATCATGTTTTTACTGAGAGTTACTAGCTACAGAAAAAAATTATAAATGATCTAAATGTTTACTAGGATATAGCTATGAATATAGATAAATATATGTAAGTAATTATAGTAAAATATGGAATTGAAAGTGTAATAATATTTAGATAACCTTTGATATTGGTTGCTTCTGAGGAAAAAGAGAAGGAGTTCAAAGAGAAGTCAATGTTTTCTATTGGGATTTCTTAAAAATAAATCAGAGACAAATATGACAGCATGTCCACAGGTTAATTACAAGTCTGGTTTTTCTTTAGTATATAAGAATTCTATTTTATTTTCAATTTTTTCAAAAACAGAAAGTAGACTGACTGTTATTACTAGTTATTCACAATTCTGCCTACAGTTGTCATATTTTTCTCTCTGGATTTTATTTTTAATGATTATTTCATACAAGGAAATAAGTATTTATTACCATGGGAAGTATAAAGGCACTTTATTATAAACAGGTAAAAGTTCTCTCAACCTTTCCCACCCCACCCCCCAAAAAAACAATTTCACATGCTACATCAGAAGTAGCAACGGTCTTCTTATCTTTTCATAAAATCCACACACTCAATACTATGGACTGGGCAAATCTGTTACTTATTGCATAATGATAGGCCTTTCTTTTTGCTGTGACTAGGAGATTTTCCAGCAGAATATGCTATATTTTGGGCTTTTAATAAGTGATAGAATCTTAGATGACTTCAAAAAAATCTTCTCATATAGACATACTGGGTAACAATTTACAGAACACTTAAACGGTGAAGCAATATAGGACATTTAGTTTACATGTCATCTTAACCGCTCATACAGTGAAGTAACAGAGACTTGTATACACTGATTATTGTATAGCTATCTTTTAGAAACAAATTTCAAAAATTGAGTTTTTAACTGGAAGGGTCCATTAAAACTGTTGAAAAGTACCTTCTAACATAAGTACCTAGTCAATGACGCACAGTATCAATCTTTAAACCTGTGCTAACCTAACAGCAGGCGGGAGTGAAGAGGTTACTCCAAATAGAGGGAAAAATCATACAGGAGAAACAAATGGACAGGATGGAATGCTCCATGAAGCCCTTTGATTAGCTGCCATTTCTAAAGCAGTGCCTTTGAGAGAAAGTTATTGAGAGATCAGAGTCAAGAGAGAATTATGTACCATGGTGCATGATGTTGGTATATTCTTTTATTTTATTACTTTTTATTTTTTTGAGATTATAACATAATTATACCATTTCCCCCTTCCCTTTGCATCCTCCAAATGCCCCTCCTTGCTCTCTCGCAAATTTATGGTCTCTTTTTTCATAATTGTTGTTATAAGCATATAAATATATATTTCTAAATACATAAATACAAACTGCTCAGTCTGTATGTTACTTGTATGTGTGTTTTCAAGGCTAACCATTTGGTAGTGGATAACCAATTGGAGTATATTTCTCTAGGGAAGACTATTTCTTTTACTCTTTGCATTCCGTTGTTTGTATTTTTTTTTATGGAGGGTTGAGACCTCCTGGGCTTTCCCTCCATCCACAATAGCATGTCTATTGCTGTTCTTGTTCAGCTCCTGTTTAGACAGTCATGTGGCTGAGATTTTATGGGTATAGCTTCCACATTTCTAAAAGACACAACCTCACAGTTAACTCCCTGTTCCTCTGGTGCTTACAGTTTCCATCACCTCTTCAACAATGTTCCCTGAGCTCCAATGCAGGAGCTATTTTGTAGATATAACTGTGGGGACTGAGCTCCACAACTCTTCTTCTTCATTTTGATTAGTTGCTGCGGAACATACTTTAATAGTAACGAAGAGCCCTCTAGTTGGACATAAGACTCACTCAACATGAAGAAAATCATACTTACTACAGGAAACCTAACCAGCCTAGGGCTAGTGAAGACATGGTATAATCTTTCTGTCTGTCTGTTTGTTTGTTTGTTTGTTTTATTTCAAGACAGGGTTTGTCTGTGTAGCCCTAGCTGTCCTGGAACTTGCTTTATAGATCAGGGTGGTCTTGAACTCACAGAGATCCACCTGCCTCTGCCTCCTATGTGCTGGGACTAAAGGCATGTGCCACCCACCACCTCACTGAGTTAACATGGTATACTTTTTAAAAATCACAGCAAACAGCCCATTCTTCCTGCAGGAGACGACAGTGGGCCTGCGAGGGTTTTTAATGTCTGACAGCATGAGGAGAGATTTCAACTTCTAGGTTAACCTAGAAGAAAATAGACCAATGAGGAACCCATGTTATTGGCATGCGGGAGAAATGGCAAGAACTCAACCAGCACAGCCATGGTAGAGATGTGTTAGGATGTGAAGGACAACTCAAGGAACTCGGGATGGACAGAGAAGTCATTCAGCTCCATGGCTTACCTAGCAAGCTTGGGGCCCTGGGTTCTATCTTCTGCTAAAAGCAAGTGAAGAGGACACTGACTACAGATGTCAGATAAATGTCGGGGGTGGGATTTAGGATTGTTTCAGGGACTACAGGTAAGCTGCAGTATAATTAATTAGGGTGGACAACACAGAAGAGAAAGGGTTGGAGGCAATAGGAAATTCACTTCTGGACTTTGAAGGTCTACAAAAATCATATATACACATCAGAGTTGATGTTGGGATTGCAGATGAACACTGGGGACCATCAGCACACAGAAGACATTTGGGGTGGAGACACCTGAGACATGTCAGACAGAGGAAAAAGGAGCAAAATTACTCACTTGAGTTAATTATATTCCAACCTTCAAAAAACATCTTAAAATATTCCTGACATCAAAGAAAGGGGAAAATGTTATAAAGATTTCATTATAATATTATTAGATATACTCTAATATAAGCACATGATCATTTTAGAAGCCGGAATAACTCTCAATTTGCCAGTACAAATAACCTATGAATAGGAATTAACCTAGAAGATCTTGCCAGGAAGATCTTAATATAATTTTCCTTTTGAAAATAATGTAAGAACATAACTAAATATTTGCCCATGGATGAAAGAGAAAAATCACTCCAGATCACAACTCCTCCAACATTTTAAACTTTGCATTTTGTAAAATGTATCTAAGTATCATACAAGAATATTTCATGTCTATAACACACCCTTTCTGGTACTATTACAAAAGCACCATAAATAAGATGTTAAAGTATTGATTGGTTAAATGTCCTGTCTTCTTGTTTCATCCGGTGGTCTTCAACCCTTCTGTACATTAGAATTTCAGGGAAATTTTTTCAATGCCAATGTCAGGACTCTACACCTACTAAACAATGTCAACAACAAAAGGTCAGCGAG